>PVIA01003505.1:0-166103 GCA_004024845.1 Tonatia bakeri | reverse complement strand
GGCAGGAAGTGGCCAGAGGAGAGAGAAGAGGGAATTTCAGGGGAAAAGGGGAAGGGTTTGCAGGAACAAAGTTAAAAGACACATGGATAAAAACTAGGGGGAGGGTGGTAATGGGAGGGAAGATGGGAGGGGGATGGGTGGGCTTGATTGGGAGTAAAGGGGAGAAAAATGTACTTAAACAATCATTAAAATAAAAAAATAATAATAATCACGGATGTCATTATCGGGAGCCATATAACATCACAGCTAAGACAATGGACTCTGGTCCAGACTGTCTGGGTTCAAGGCCACTCATCAGCTGTAGAATTTTGTACAAGCTACTTTACACCTTCTATTCTCAGCTTCCTCACTTATAAACTCGGGACAATAATGGTCCCTGTTTTGGTGGGTTATTTTGAGGAGTAAGAGTTAGGATGCATAAAACATTTAAACACCTGGCACCTAGTGAGCTCTGGGTAAATAGATTTCTTGTTCCTAGAAATCTACCTGCTACCTTGTATTCAGGTGAAGTTTCAGATTGTAAAGCATGTTCTCACATCTAGCATTATTTTATCAACATAGGATCCTGTGAGCTAGGCCAGAATGTTTAATCCTCATTTCCAGTGCATGAAGGTACAAAGCTACAGAAAATAGTGCTGGTTCAAGAAGACCAAGTGGGCCATGCTAAAACAGTACTAGACGCCAGCTGATGTGACAGCTAGCCCTGTTGCCTTTGATCAACTCCAGGCTGCAGGGTTGATTAGATTAAATTTAAATATTAAACCCGCCCCCACACACACACACACAAGTTGGCTGTGACATGAAGCAAATTCTTAAGTCTAAGCAAAACTTGCGGTGAGAGAATAACATGATATCACATTTTTTAGACTAGTGCCATCTTATCTTTTCTTCGGAAATGCAATCTGTCCTTTGAGTCTCTGTGGCAGTTCTATTCAATTTGTCTATAATGTGTTATTTCTGAAACCTTTTGAAGGGAGCTGATTGAAAATTCCATGGTTGCCCAGGCCTTCTGGAAATTACAGGAGGAAAAGTGATGACACTATGTTTGATTTTGAAATTCACCCAGAAGTGAAGTGACTCTTTTTTTTTTCTCCTTTAAGGCTTTCAACATGGACAACATAAGTGGCTGAGCTGAAAATCATTCTGCATTTGCAATTAGAAGCCCTGTGGAGGCCAAGGAATCCACTTGCCATTGGAAAGTCACATAACAACATGAGAACCTATCCTGATCCAAACAATATTTTCCTAAGTTCACTGAAGATTAAGAATGAATAAGTGTGAAATTTTCAATTATGCATTCAGTTCCAAGGAAAGAGGTGCCTCTTTGCCAGATACTTGTGAATTTTCTCACCCTGGAAATATTGAATGTGAACCTTCTCAGATTCCTGGAGAATGCAGTTCTACACATGAATAAATAAGATGGAATAACTGCATTATGGGTTTTCTGCCAAGGTAGCCTTCTTGTTTGACAAACATGAGGAGGTGCCGTGAAGCAGCGGGGAAGAGTGACTGACCCAAGAGACCTGGGTTCGAGTCCTCTGTTTGCTTCCATTTTACTGTCATCTCACTCTGAGCGTGGAGTCCCCTCTCTGGGCTTCAGTTCCCTCTCTGATAATAGCACAACATGACAGCACATGAGATGATTTGACAGCATCCCCTCAGCTCTCTGATTGAATATTTCTATAGTTCTTAGAATGAAATAGTAACATTATTCATCAGGGCTTTCCAGTTTGAGATTTCTAAATCAACACAACTTTAACAAATGAACAAACAAAGAAAAAGGTTGATAAACAATTGCCAAAATTTGATTTTTCCCTGTGAAGATATTTTTTAAAATTCTGCCCTCTACATAATTATAAACATAAATTTATAAACTAAAAAAATAATTATATTACATACATGGGAGGACAAGTTAGGACCAAATTTTAAAGAGCAGGAAAGATAATCTCCAATACAGAAAAGATCACTGACAAATTTATGGCAACTATAGTGTGTACACACATATGATGTAAGTATGTATACATATCTTTTCATATTCTCAATTTATATCATCTGGTGATTTTATCTTATGTTAGCATTTGTGAACCTTTGAGGAGTCAAATTAGTAAAAGTAAAATTGATAAACATATTAGAATAATCAAACTGAAATATTAAAAAAATCAACTACCAATCTGCCTTGCGCACGCAAAGAGAAAAGAACCCATGATACTTGGGAAAGGGTGAACTCGATGAATCAGGGTAACTCGTATTGGCATCTGTATGACATAACACAAAGTGATATGTAGATTTATATAGAATTTGAATTATAGAAAAATCACAGATTTGAAAACCTTTGAAAGAATTCAACGAGGAAGAAAAGATTTTGCAGGTACAAAATGAACTATCTAGTGCAGAATGTTCTGTCACCATTCCTCCAACATGATGTGGTAACTCAGAGGGGCCTGCACATACCTTGTTTGCGTAGGAACCTACATGGAGTAAGAACAGGTAAAAATGGAAAGGAGGGTGGTGTTTTTTTGTCTGTTTATCTGTTTTTGCAGCAGTATATAAATCCAGGCATGTCTGAGAATTTCTGGGGAAATTCCAAGCTGTGGCTTCTCACACTCATTCCAGTGAAGGTTAATGTTGTTAATAAATCTCGTTCAAGTACAGGTTCATTTCTTCGGCCCATGAGGTAGCATTACTGCCTAGAGGAGGAGATGGGGGAGCTCACACCTTCAACACCTGGGTTGAGCCAGAGCTCTCCAGGCCACCAATAAGAAAAAGACTCCCTCTGCCTGCCCTTTCTTGGAGGATGACACCTGCGCAGGTAAGGCAAGAGAATCGGAAGTCAATAGAAGAGAATGCCACATGGCTTTCAGAAATGCCCTTTACTCTTGGCCTTGTTCATTTCCTCAAGAGTATTTACTTGGTGATTACCATGTGGAAGGCTCTGTAGACATAATAATGAATAAATCAGGATGCTGCTATTTTAAAGCTTCTAAAGAATGGGTAAGAGCACAGATGAAGCTACAGTTACAGGGCAGTGTGAGAAGTTATCATATCAGAAAGGAAACTGGCTTTGGGACCGTATAATCCAGATTTAATTTTTGCCTATGGTGAGAAATGGAGGTGGTGCTCCCAGCACAGAGGAGAGATTTTGGTTGAATTAATATATGCTTCTTTCCTTCTTTGGAATGTCTGTTTTTCCCTATTTCAGTGTGCTTCTCTGAGGCAATGTCTTTACTGATTTCACTGTCTTTAACCCATAGTGACCTCTGTGCAAAATAAGCAAAATCAGCAAAGTAAGAATCAAGAGACTTGAGCGATGCTGGTCAACAGAAACAGAGAAACAGCTGGCAATAGGCTGCACACTTGAACTTCTAGAGGCTGCTTCTCCTCCATTCTAACATCCTATGACTCATGCTGTGTCATCACTCACATGGCCATTCATTCATTTAATACCAATTATGTCCTGAGTGTTTGAGGCAATGTATCCAATGAGATAGGGACTTGCAAAAGCTTTGAAAGTCCCACAGGCCCTGTGTTAGTAATTAGGTCCAGTAATTGTCCCTCTTAAAGGGTTTGGAATGACTTTTAGCATCTCCTTAAATCTCCTCTGCTTGTGTGTGTCTTGTAACATCTCACAAGCTCACCCCATGCAGTGTGAAATTTCAAAATACCCCAGAGTCTGACTCTGTGCCCATCAGTATCTATTTTAATACATGAAGAATATCCTCTAGTTTGAGCATGTGATTTACTTATTGGGTAAAATGAACTCTTTTGAGAATATCATACAAGTAGTAAACTCTTTGCCCAGACAAACTGCGTTTTATGTTGCTATACATGCATCCATAGGTCTCAGAGGCCCAACCATTACATTCTTAGTACCTGCAAACTCAGAGTAATTACCCTGATTTATAAGAATCCTGTTATCTTTACATCAGCAATCCAGCTCCAAGGACTGGAAAGGACTTTTCGTTACCACCCGGTGCTACAAAATGGGTTGAGGCCTCCTTTCTACCTCTGGACAGCTGGCATCCTTCCCTAAGGACGTCACTCAAGGTGCCCTCTGAGGTCTTGCTCTCCCAGCTCTTATTCCTGAAACCCTCCAGTCTGCCCTATTCAATGGAAAATCTCCTATGTGTTGTGTGTCGTATGGATGACAGATAAATAGATATACAGGTAGATAGATAGGCAGACAGACAGACAGCACTCCTTCTGTGCCAGATCTCCCTGAGTGATCTACCATAAATAAGAAACACCAGTTCCCAACCCCCTTAGTAATATCCATCACAATAACATATATTCAACTGTGAAGAGAATGGCTACTCTCTTGCTCAGCCCCTGTTAAAAGGGGGTGAGCTAAATTTTCCCTTACCAGAAGGGAGGGAGGAATAGAAGTGAGTAAGCCTAGCCAAAGAGAAGCAGGAAAAGATGAGCAAGATCTTTATATTCCCAAAAGTCCTTGATTCATGCCTCTCTGGACTGGGTCAATGAAATGGATACCAGACTGCCAGGAGATTTCTGAAACACCTGCAGCTATCCTGCAAACCCCAGCTGGTCACATGATGACAATTGTCCCCACCGATAGTCAAGGTGATGTAGATAATGATGTCCTGTAGCACCAAACTACAGTGAATATAAAGAAAGAATTTTCCGTGCATAGAAGGCCATGCAGAACTCCTGCTCAGCTACCTGCATAGGGCTGTTCTGCTCCTTTTTCAAGATTCCTCATGATATAGAGCCATGTATCAAATTAAAATTTTGAAATCTATATTTCATATTGTGATTTTTTTTTTTACATTTCTACTACTAATAGATACCCCATTGACCAACACAACCAGATTCTTAACTGGTTCTTCCACTTATCTCAGGGTCCCGATCCTCATTTCTTGGTCTAGATACAGGGGTGTCCAATCTTTTGGTATCTCTGGGCCACACTGAAAGAAGAAAAGTTGTTTTGAGCCACACATTAAATTTAACATGTAATCACAAAAAGATCTCATAATATTTTAAGTAAATTTATGATTTTGTGTTGGGCCTCATTCACAGCCATCCTGGGCCTCATGAAGCCTGCGGGCCACGGGTTGAACACCCCTGGTTAGATCAAGGAGTTGAAATTCTGAAGGTCAAGTGGCTTTTTCCAAGGCCCCATGCCAGGCAGTCCCAGATCTGTGATTTGAACCCACATCTGTCCGATTGCAAAGAACACTGAGCTTTTCTCTTCACACTATTACATGAGTTACTCCAACTGTGGCTTTTTCAGGATAAAATAAAATGATTGTCTAAGTCCTCAGTCCTGGTCATGTAATAAGTGATCAATAAACATTGATGGAACTGAATTTGAGCTGCAGAATTAAGACACCAGTTTCTGACCTGTGCTGCTGGCAGAACCCCACACTTGGCAATAGCATCACGGGTACAGGCCCCTGCTCTCCTGGGGTAAAGCTCGGAGCTGGCTTCCCAGGGTCTCTGGAAGGCTAGTCTTGGAGAAAGTCTGGGGTACAGGCACTTTTACACAAGCCCTGCAGCCTGCGGAATGCTGGAGGGAAAATACACAGGGCTAAATTTTGCTGTTGAAGGAGGCAATCTTGAGCTCTGAGTGTTTAATTACTTATGCCAAAACAAAAGAGCCAGTTTAATAGGATAATTGCCCATGAAAAGGAATTAAATGGAATCAAAAGAAAAATTGAAGCCACAATATTCTCTTGCCTTCTGGAGGTGCAAAACTAATTGTTTTGCTTCTGAAGCTCCCTTTTGGGTGTTCCCTCCCAGCTAATTTTTCAAGTTATTTGACACTGCAGATACTCATTTTCGCTACTTAGGAAGTAAGATCTCCGTAATTCTGGCTTTTAGAGTTGATCTGTTTAACTCAGACGCAGTGCTTGGGTTGAAAAAGTCGACATCAGGCAGAGGACAGAAAAAAGAGACAAAAGAGAGCTCATTTCCAACAGAATAAACCAACTTGAGGGTGCCGTCAAAGCCCACCATTGCAATAACGCGGTTTTTAAAGGGAAACCCCGAGTAGCACCAAGAGATGTAGTTTTGCTGTCCCATGCAGTGGTCACAGCGCCCCCACCGTCCCGTGATCAGTTACAAACAGCTGACCTTGTACGGAGCACTGGCAAATAGGAATGGTTCCCCAGAGCAAGCGGGTGACCAACTTGCATTGTTTCAAATGGTAAAATGACAACGTTCAGGGTTCGCAGGACTGTGGGGGCCACAGTGCCTCCCACGCACTGCTGAAGTGAGCGTGGACCGCTGCCATGTGGCAGGACACCTGGGAAACTCGCCGCAGGGCCTCGGGACTCTGTGTGTCCTGTGATGAAACCCTCACACTCCTAGGCGTGTGCTCCAAGAAAAGACTTGTCCATGAACAGCAAAGGAATTACTGCTCTAGTATTTCTTTAAATTGGAGCTATTGGAAATGATGTTCATTTTGTAAGATATTAGCTAAATATACTGTTCATGGGGTATACTCTGTAGCTATAAATGACATTTTAGATGATTATTTATTGCTTGCCTCTTTCATATGGTTATTGAGTTGTTTGGGGGGAGAAATGAAATTAGGTGGAGATTATGGAAACTTGCTAGTAAAATCTGTGCACAAACACCTTTTTCTAAATTTCGCTTGGGTCAGAATGTAATCCCTGTACATGCTGGGTACCATGGGCCAAAACTTCTCTTAGGATTCTGCTGGTCGGTCTCCAAATTATTCTAAAGTAACCTGAGGCCAAAAGGGCCACAGCCACTGGGAACTAGGTCATAGTAACAATAACAATTTTCATACGTTTGTTGAGGGGATCTTTCAAGTGGAGATAACCTCTGGAACGTTTGTGAGATGGGCCTGAGACTCACGAGAAAGTTTGGGACATAGAAATAAGTGGTAAAGAAAGCTGTGAACGTGGATGAGATTGTCTGCAGTGCACACAGAGTGAGAAAGCAAGGGAGCCTGGAATGAAGCCCAAGACACTACGTGCAGGGTGGACATCGGACATTGGAACCACAGTCAGCAAAGCCAACTGAGTGGAACTAACTGGGGACGAAGAAGGAAGGGACAGAGTTAGATCTAAGCAAAGACATTTTCCAAGTTGAAAGAGAGGAGCCGACCTGCAGGAAGGAGGGGTCAAGGTACGCTGAGAACTGGAATGCATTTGCAATCCCTGACCATTGGAAATTGCAGGTGACTCAACAGAAGGTATTTTAGGGGGGAAGTCTAGGGGGAGACCACAATGGAATGGTCAGGAAGAGTTTTTTTTCAGGTTTGATTATATAGGACGGGATAGAAAAAGAAATAGTTGAAGGGGAATAAGAAGTTGCTGGAGATTGTATTCCTCTTTCCTGCCTTTTTTTGGTTTATTTAACAAAGAGAGAGGGTTTTAAGATGTTTAAACTTATTGGAAGGAGGTAGTTTATGAAGAGAAGAAGGGATTATGAATTGTACCCTGGGAGTTGCGGGGCAAAGGAGGAACAGGCCATGAGGGGCATGTGGAAGGATTACAATTCATTCAGTGGGAGGAAAGACTTGCTTTCCCCCATGTGCAGATGAGGCACGGGGACAAGTGCAGCTGTGAAGTGCAGGTGTGGCCATATACAACAGATGGGACAGCTGAACTAGCGAAGCAGACTGGCCCAGGGGTAATACCATGGAACAGAGGAGACTACGCTCCATGAATGTCTAGAACCACCAGGCTGCGAGGCTGTCTCGTTTTCTCTGGTCCCACACACAACCCGGGTGAAGACAGCAAGAGCAGAGACTTTTTCTCTGCCCAGTGAAGTGAACCCACTAAGCCAGTATCACACAGTGAGAGCCTCTATTTAACAAAGATTCATTGCACGTCTATTATGAATCAGGCAATGTTTTTAAGCCCCTGTGAACAAATAAACCCCCCCCCTCGGCCCACCAAATGATTATACTTGTGGAGTTTGCATTTTGGAGGACTCTGTTTTACAGCCAGATTTATACCAGTATAAATTGAAAATGTTTCACTGTCTTAGTGATGAATCTCTCTTATTAGCTTAGGGAAAAGAAATAAAGCCTTAAACTCTTCAAGTGGATCACATTAAATATCAGTGGAATTAAAGTTTATACTGTATACTTATATATGCTGCTCAGTAGAGAATAGAGTCTTGGACTCCAAGGAGCAATTTTTTTTTTAAAATGCATAACTCTTTGACACTGGTGTTTTTTCCCCTAGACTTTGTGCTCTTTTAATTAAGGGAATGTTTCTCATTTATGTTTATGTTCCCGATGCCTAGCACAATATCAGGCATATATTTTATGCTCAATAAAACTTTGTCGAAGTAATGAATGAATTAGTTCACACATGACAATTAGATAAATGGAAACAGTGATCTATAAGAAGTTGAATGTCACATCAATGAAAAATATGATGCTTCAGGATTATCTTCCATCATGTTAAATGCTAGAAATAGACAGAACTCATTAACAATGCCAGATACATCCATCATTACCACTCAGTATAAACACAACCACCATCACAACATAAAAACTCTATGTGGTGCTCATAAAGCATACAGAAAATCTGCAAGACGAATTATAACCCAAACGATGTTAATTTCAGCAATTTTCGCTCAAGCTGCTGGTTTCAGGATGTTTTATTATTAGGCTTTTATAACCTTCAAGCTCTTGCCACAAGCTTCAATAAATTTTGAGTGGAAGATCCACTTAGCTCTGAAAAACCATTATAGCCTTGAAGTAGTCTGGGTAATTTGGGGCCCTAAAACTTTTGGAAACAGAAAAAACAAGGTTGTTTGTGGTGGCTTTTCATCCTGAAAGTAAAGAGTAAAAACTGGTGAGATAGAGGAGGATGCATCTTCTCAACTTTTTTTGTTTAACCTGTGCAGATTCTCTGTTCAGTAATGTTCTGTCTGGCTATCTGTAACCTGGGCATTATATTAACAATGGACATAATACTTGTCTAATAAACGTGTTAGGCCAGGTGTTCTGCAAAGAGTCTCCAGTTTCTGCAGAAAGCAGACCTGAGTCCCAATCCTGCCTTTGCCACTGAAGTGTGAGTGTGTGTGATTTTTTAGCTTCTCTCAGTTTCAGTTTTCTTAGGATAATACCTGCTTGGCATGGTCACTGTGTCATTCACACTCCTTGTGTGGTTCCTCCTTAAGGACCAGTTTTCATATGCTAAGTGAAATAAACCAGGCGGTGAGGGACAAACACCATATGATCCCACCTTTAACTGGAACATAATCAACAAAAGAAAAAAGCAAGCAAAATATAACCAGAGACGTTGAAATGAAGAACAATCTGACAGTAACTAGAGGGGAGGTGGGAGGGGATGATGGGGGGAAGGGTGGAAGCAAGGGAGGGAGGTGGGTTTGGCTGGGGTGGGGGGGGGACCAGTGGGGGAGAACGCAGACAACTATAATTGAACAACAATAAAATAATTTTTTAAAAAGACCATTTTTCAGAAAGCCTTTTCACAACTTGCAATGTTTTGTATCATGTGTCCCTACCTGTTGGACCCACAGATGATTAAACCAGTGGGGAAAAGTAACTCCATTAATTACCTGCACGAAAAGGGACAATTCTGACTGTGTAATCCAATCAGATCTTCCTTGGCAATTATTTTAACTTTTATGTAGGACTTATTACGTAGTAGACACTTTGCAAACTATAACTTACTCAATGTACATAACAAGTTTCTGAAGCAGTGTTACTAGGTTACTGATAAGGAAATAGGTACAAAGAGATTAGTAACTTTCTCAAGAGCTAAGAATTGAAAAAGTCAGGTTTCAACCCCAGGCATTCTAGCTCCAACTCTGAGCTCTTCACCACTAGACTAGACCAGACATCAATGTGAGTCATAGGGAAAAAAAGATAATTTGCCTCAGGTGAAAAATTAAAAATGTACTATCTGATTAATTTATTCTTTCAGAAAATTTACTGAGAACCATGTGCCTGGCACTCTGCTGAGTGCTGGGGATGTGGTGGGGATCCGCAATTGAAACAGACATGTGCCTGACCTCAGAGAGGTAGCAGTAAGTGGAGGGAAGATTGACAACGATATACCGTCACTAAAATAAATGTCGATGCAGGGGCTTCGAAATAAAAATTTTTGTGTGTGCCTCTCTCTTCTTCTAAACTGATTTCTAAAAGCAAAGCTCCAAGGCAGGGACAGTTCCTGTTACACAGTAAAATCTCCATGACTGTCCAGTGCATGAAATTTATACAGAAGCCAAAATCACATTGGAAAAAGAAAAATACTCTTGGTTTTGAGAGAATAGAAAATATGTATTTCAAAATTAATATTAGAAAGATATAGATTAGATAATATTAGAAGGCACTTTGTGAAAAGAAAAAATGCTAAACTTCAGATGCTGTAAACTTACTTTATGTGAACTGTCTTATTTCTTCACAAAGTAAGATTTATATCCTCCTCGGTTTTAAATGTTCCTATGACAAATAATAAAAATAAATAAGTGGCCCTGGCTGGTGTAGCTCAGTGGATTAAGTGCCAGCCTGCACACCAAAGGGTCACCAGTTCAATTCCCGGTCAGGGCACATGCCTGGGTTGCAGGCCAGATTCCCAGTAGGGCCACACAAGAGGCAACCACACATTGATGTTTTTCTCCCTCTCTTTCACCCTTCCTTCCCCTCTCTCTAAAAATAAATAAATATAATCTTTAAAAAAATAAATAAGTGGTAACATTTGGAGCCAAATAATGAAAATGTATAGTTTTATTTTGAATATAAAAAAAAACAAAAATTCAAAACGTTGATACTTGTCCCATAAATAAAGCACGCACAATGGCCTAATTGTCTCTAGGAATGAGACTGAATCACTGAGCCTGCTTTCAGGGTATCCAAAAGCCTGCGTGTGGCCCCTCTCTACTCCTGACTCCACGTGCTCCCCACACAAACCTTCTTCTCTGTGGTTCCTCTGCTTAGTTTTTGTTTCACAATGGTCCATGAAGTTGGCGTCATTTTACTGTCTTAACTGTCTACTATAGCTAAGCACAGCTCTTGCTTTGCTTCTGTCATAGAAATCCATTGCTTCTCCCTTGACTCATTAGTTCTGTTTCGTGTGTTTTAAAAAACATGCTCTGCCCATGCTATCTCGTTGTATCCTTCTGTGTATTCAGTACATACTCACGATATAGAATGATCACCTTGTAAATGATAGTCATGCCCTTTGGTCCATATCATGGAGTAAGCCTTTGCATACCTCGAAATTTAAGTTACACATTAAATTGTGTGGCAGCTGAGTATTCCAGCCCTGTCTCTTCTCCCAGCCCCATCTGAAGGCTGCATTTTCTATCTTCATCACAACACTGTTGGGCCTTGGGAGTGCATTATGGTCAGAGTGAAAGACAAAACATCTTGTTCTCAATCTGCTCCTTCCTTGCAGCTGTAAGCAAAGGATTCCAAGGGCAGAGATACGTGAAGGAGAGAATCTAGATTCCAAGTCACTAGACCTTTATAGAACTACAAATGCGGGAGAAACAAAACACAAAACTTGATGACGGTAAGCCACTAAGAGTTCAAGACCAATGGCTAGTATAGAGTTTTCTGACTAATTAAAAGTGCATAGCCCTGGCTGGTGTAGCTCAGGGGATTGAGCGTGGGATGCAAACCAAAGGGTCACTGGTTCGATTCCTATTTAGGGCACATGCCTGGGTTACAGGCCAGTTCCCCAGTAGGGGGAGTGTGAGAGGCAACCACACATTGATAATTCTCTCGCTCCCTTTCTCCTTCCCTTCTCCTCTCTCTAAATGTAAATAAATAAAAGTATATGTAGCCTTGTCAAAAGTTGGAAAATTTCCCTAAAATTATGGGCAACTCTTAAAAAAAAGTTCATAAAAGTGAGGGGAGGGTACCGAATTGCAATCAAGAGTTTTGATCGAATTGGCTTTCAATTTCTTGCTCCTTGCTCTTCCTCTTCTCTTTCTGGCACTGGTATAATGTGAAGTTGGACCTCTTGAAATTTTCCTTTAGGCTGCTAACTATCCTCATTTTTTGGGGGGGGGATTCTTTTTTCTTCTTATTGTTCTGCAGGGTCATTTTTGTTTGCTTATATTCCAAATCATTGATTTGAGTCTTGGCTTTATCAACTCTACTGTTGTTTCCATGTAAATTGTTCTTTATTTCAATTAGTGTATCTTTAGTTTCTGACTGGATCTTTTTTATGCATCTGAGGTCTCCACTAAGTTCCCTGAGCATCCTTATAACCAGTGTTTTGAATTCTGCACTTAATAGATTGCTTATCTGCATTTCATTTAGCTCTTTTTCTGGAGTTTTGATCTGTTCTTTCATTTGGGCCATGTTTCTTTTTCTGTTTTGGCAGCCTCTCTGTGTTTGTTTCTATGTATTGGGTAGAGCTGCTTTGACTCCGTGTCTTGGTAGTGTGGCCTAATGTAGTAGGTATCCTATAGGGTCCAATGGCACAGCCTCCCCTATCACCTAAGCTGGGTACTTGAGGTGCGCCCTTCTTATGGACTGCATACACCCTCCTTTTGTAGTTGACCCTTGGTTGCTGTTGGTGGATCAATGGGAGGGATTTACTCAGACTAGTTAGCTACGAGAAGTGGCTGTGACCACTTACCACAAACTTCCACCCTCTATGGAGGATCAGTTGTGCAGGGTCAGGGTGGTGGTACTCTGACATGGTCTGTGTGCTGGCTCTGGGGTTTCCCAGGTAGTACAGGCCAAGGTCAGCCTCCACCTGTGTTCTGCCTAGGACCACTCTGCCTGAATTATAAAGCAATCTGAGATATCTACTACTTGTGTTGGGCTTGGAGATTCCCAGGTGAAGCCAAGCTGTGCATCTAGGCTGGCTGGTGCTAGTGCCAGGCCTGGAACTCACTGAGACCAGCTGTTGTTTGTGTGAAAGGCTTTAGGAAGTTGTGAAGCATGAGCCAAGACCAACTATTCATATAGAAAAGCAGCTTGGGTGGGCCCTTAAGTTGGGTGGTGTAGAGTCTCTGGGGATTTCCAAGTTGAGTCAAACTGTGTTAGCCAGGTTGATATAGTCTCAGATATGGCACCAGCTTGCTGGCTCAGTCCAGATAGACATGGTTCCTTTAATTCCATAGTTGTCAGATTTCCATTCAACTTGATTTCTGACAGTTCTGAGTGATGGTTGTTCTATATGTTAGTTGTAACTTTGATATAATTGTGCAAAGAGGCAAGCCATGACTGTCTTCACTGCCATCTTGTTTGGAAGTCTCTCTGGTCTTTTCAATGGATCATTTCTCTTACTTGAAATCATATTAGATGTGTTAACATCTCCAATGATATGTATTCAAAGTTAAAAAAAAAGAAGACTGGTTCAAATCCAAAACATCACAGCCTTTTATTTTCTTTCATAAATAGCATGTTACCAACTGAAATCAGGCATTAACTAAGCTATGACTCAGTAATGTGCAGAATAGAACTCAAGCACTATGAGTAAAAACATCAATTATTCTACATGAGGCAACCAATTTGTCAAGAGAGACATAAACGAATTCAGTTTTTTCTTGTCACCATAAATATTCAACATTTCTGAACACAACCTACTTAGCCTGGTGACTAATGACTATTAGATTTATTTATCAAAATAAAGTTGCTTCTCATCCCTAAGCTTTGGAACCTTCACAAAATGCAACGTCCTGCAAAGTGACTGGTGTGGTAGCTTCATCCAACCTCAAAAAGCTAATAATTAGTAAAGCTGGGTTAGGGTCATAACCTTTTTAAATTTTAAAATTGCTAACTTTGCATAAAAATGAAGTGGCACAGGAGGAGGCAATCAAGGAAGCTTCCAGTGGTGGAGAGGAGAGATGTAATCCCAGCATCAGGGATTTCCAGGTAGACAGGAGATAGGAGATTTGGGAAGACCCTTTAAGACAAAGGGTTCAGCACACATAAAGGTGTGGAAGCAGGGAAGAACATGGCACCTTGGGAAATCTGAAATGTCACTCAATAATAAGGCCTTTTGTGTGTAGAATGCACCTATTATGTTTTGCAAAACCGTCACATGGTTGGCCAGGTTCATACATGACTTTCCTTCTTCCCCCTTCCCCTGCCATCCTAATTACTCTGCACAGGCCTCTCCCCTTCTCCCCACTTACTCATTCGAATTGCGATTCGAAAGGAAAATGAGCCAGCCACTCTCAGAGATGATTGAAGTGATTTTTCACAGAATCTGGCCAGCAGCCTGCATTGGTTTCAGTTCAGAGAATGCATACTACCAAAAATAAACTCCTCTCTGCTCACAGCTCTGCAGCTGGAGGAAACCAAGCAGATGGCAAGGAAACCAAGAGCAGCCTCCATAGAGCACCTTGAAATAATACAGCAAGAGCCAGCTCCTAGAACCCCAGAGGGAAAGTTTGGTGGGGAGAGGGGTGTGTGTGCACACACAAAGCCTTCAAACTATCCACAAGAAAAGCAGATCGGAAAGCTTCTGCTGGAAGGAACACTCAGTCCACCTTCCCACGTCTCCTGTGCCTATTATAGACAGCAAGTAGGAAAGAACATGGGGTGGGAGTTAAGGGTGAGAGCTTTGGAGCCAGGCTACCTGGGGTTTTATCCTAGTTTTGCTATATCCTGGCTTTATGATTTGGGGCACCTTACTTTAATATTTGGTTCACAGTTTTCTCTTCTTCAAAATCAGAATCAGAATCGTAAGGAATAACTGTGATAATTCATGCACCTGACACATGGTAGGGGCTTAACAAATGATAGCTTTTTGTTCGCTGTTTCTGAGGTTGTTGTTGTTGTTGTTATTATTATTATTATTATTATTATTATTTATTACTATTTCCTTATTTGACCTCCTTTAATTTTTTTATTTCTAATCTTGAAAACAATGGAGCAATGTCCACAGCATTTTTCCTCTCTTTTATTGAGGAAAGGGAGGCCCACAAAGTTATAATGACTTGCCCAAGGTCACAGAGCAGGTAAAAGAATCAGAATTTGAACCCAAATTCATCAGACACTCCAGTTTATGTTCTTCCTGCAAATTCTGGTTGTGTCTCAGAAAACACAGACATACCCAGGGATGACAGCACAGAGACTAGGAGTCTCAGCAAATGAGGCCCAAGGGTGTCAGCCCTGGTGTGATAGGAAGGTGCAGTGCAGGATTAGACGATCCTGGCTTTGAAAACAAGCTCTGGACTGACCATAAGGGCCTCAAAAATTCTTTTAATTTTACTGACCCTCAGTTTTCTCACTTTAAATAAGGGCTTTGTAAGAATTTAAAACTAACTTTATAGGAATTCTATTAAGATTCTCTCAGCTCAATTTTCAACACCCAGAGGAAACCTTTGGCTCCCTGACTAAACCAATTCTCTCATTGTAGACACACATCATACCAGACAACTCTCACTGCAACCTATATTGCATTGCAATTTTATATTCACCCTTTTGGCTCTTGGTTTGTGTATTTCTCCCAAACTTGGGGGTGGCATGCCCCCCTAAGGGCAGAGCTCTTGTCTCCAACACTCAGCACAGAACTCAGTTTTTGTGAGCTCCATAAAAATGCTTATGTCTTATTTCTTCATGTTTGGGCTCCAAGTTTGATGTTTAATCAACTACTTCTCACTGAGCACCCCTGTATCCCAAGAGTTCAAGTGATGAATTACAAACCAGCATGGGAAGACAGCAGGACACTGATTTTCGAGGCTGATTTAAGTAATATTTTTTAGCACTCCAAATAAATGACCGAAAGTTAGAATGCAGTTGCTTGCCCTCTCTGGTCTTTGGTCGTTTTTCACCAAAGCTACGGAAAGACAAAGGCCAGAGATTCCGCGCCTTGTAAATGATGACTAAGGTTGGATGCGGCAAGGAGACCAGCGAAGCTCTATGCAGCTGCCTTTCACAGAAATGTTCATGCCACCCTGGCTTGGGGACAGAAGCTCTGTGGAGGCCTGGTCAGCTACAAAACAGAGCTCATGGGATGGGCCTGCCCACTCTCCTGGTGGGCGAGATTGATAAAGTGACAGTGTCTGAGGGGAGAGGCAAGCACGCTGGGCACTGTCTTACCTCCTGCACTAACCACAGCTCGCCAGACAGCCCAGTTCTCCCTCCTGACTGGGGAGTGAGAGGTTTAATGGAGATGATGTCTGAGGGCTTTCTCAGAAGTAAGAATTCACAGTTGCATCTTGGTCAGAAAATCAAAGGCTATGGAAGTCAGAAAGAACCCTGGAGGTCATTTAGTGAGAACCTCTTTCGGTGTATAAATTGCTCCCCTCTGCAACAGGCTCTGACATTGGTGCAAACACATTGCTGAAGATGGGGGTGCTACTCAAATCCAGCATCAGTTAAGATGCAACTGTCAGAAGTATTTTAAAACACAACATAGTATACAGAGTCTGTATGTCACAGGAGTTTGCAAAGGTGTTTCCCATACCTGTCCTCTTTTTTCAAGGCAAAATGAGCTTGAGTTTTGGGGATCAGAGGGACCCAAGCTCAAACCCTAACTCTATCATTCACTGTTTGTGTGACTAGAAGGCCTGCAACTTGCCTTTCATCATTTATACAATGAGAGAAGATCCATTGTAGAATTTATTATTATTTATTATTATTAGTTGTGATTGTTAGCACTTGAAAGTTCGATGAAAACAGGGAAGTTCGTTTCAACCTTTTCTGCTAATGATGTTTTTTAACTTTTCAGAAAAATATTAAAACAAAGCAAGCCTGCCTTACTCTTCAAGATTCTCAGCATGTATATGTTTTTATTTAAGTGGTTTCTTGGGTAACACATACCCTCGTAAGAGTCAACAAGGCTTAGAGAGAAGAGACTTGCGGCTTGTTAAAAGCAGAGACTTTTGGGTTATAATTCTGTTTCTTCCATTTCAAGCAGACGATGGTGAAATCCCCATTCTCCTCTTTCACCATCTGTAAAATGGGCTTAACGATATCCAGTGTACATGTTATCTTGACAAACAGGTCATCATGTCGATAAAAGTGCTCCTGACAGCATTACTCCAAAAAGGCCTGTTATTGCTGTGGTTATTCCAATTTTAACCACAGGGTTCCAGAGGGCTTATGAGACACCTCCCTTTATTGTTGAGGAATACATGCCCTCAGCCCCACGCTGAGGCAAGAGCAACACTCTGTGGTTTCATTTCCATAGGAACGGAGAAGGACACCTGCTGGGAGTCAGGGGTCTGGGGTCCACAGCCTGAATCCTCTTATTTGGGGCAGGCGACCTTGCATCAATTACGTCACCTATGTGTGCTTTTGTTTTCTTCACCTGAAAACCAGGGAATAAGAGAAGCACCTCCAAGCAGGGCAGAGGGAGTAAATGAGATAATGTCCAGATAACAGCATCAAAGACCTGCAATGAGCAACAGCCATATTGGACTCTAAATCTCTGCTCTCCGCATGGTGAGAAGGGGCGTCAATTGTTCAATCAGAGAAGCTAATCGGGCTTCTATGCACATCATCCACTATGCTTCCCCTTCCCTACCTGCCATGGAGGATCAATGAGAGAATGCACGTGTGTAATTTCCCTGAAAGTGCTTTGGGAAGCATAAAGCACTCTAAAATGTAGGTTGTCATTGCAATTCTTATTAGGGGGCCAATTCAACGCTATTATAATTTGAGAGCAGGCAGGATGGGAAAGGCAGGCAGATTTCCAAACAGATAATAACTTTTATCAGCATCAGACTGTATCCAAAGCATGCGCATCCTTCTGATCTGGAATGGAAATAGCTGCAATTAATTTGACAGCCAATCAAAGCCATGAATTAGTGGAAAGTCATTCTCTAAGGGACATTTTTCCTCATGAATGGAGAAAAAATGACCGAAATAATTAAGCAGACATGTGGGTCATGTCAATATGGAAACTGGCATCAGGCAAACTTCATTTTGAGTTGTACCATGGTCACGTCCTCACACATGGAAACATCAAAGTGTGACCAGTTACGGCGAGATCAATTCCTAGTCAATGGTGGTACAAGTTGGGATACTGAACAGCAGAGGTGAAGTGGCATGTTTTAGGTCACCCAGCTTGTTAGAAGTCAAATTAGACCAAGAACCCATGTTTTCCAAACATCACATCAACAAGAATGATGAACCTGAATTCAAAAGACCTGGATTTGGGTCCAGACTTTGCTGCGCTTGAGACCTCAGTCATAAGTTGTTGTTTCTAGGTCCCACTGCAGCCTTATCCATTTGATAGAGCAGCATAGGCATTCCAGTGCCTTTTTTTGTTTGTTTTTCGTTTTCGTTTTTGTTTGGCACATTTGACCTAAAATTGCTTCACCAAAACCTGAATCAGTTGCCAAGTGTGGGTCATCTCCTCATTCGCTCACCGTACCTAGAATCCAAACCAGACACAGAGCCGTGTGTGTTGAACGGAGTGTGTCATCCTGTCGCCTGAGGAGCTTGTAGTACTTCAGGTTCTGATTCAGGCAGTTGGGGGTGGTCCCTGAAACTCTGCACTTATAACACGCTTCATGTGCTGCTGATGCTGCTGGCCCACGGACCACTCTTTAAGGTTCAAGGGCAGAGAGAAGGCAGGGACCATCTCCCACATAGAGCCTTGGGATATTAGCTGAATGACTTCCACTCGCATCAGAGAAATATGCTGTGCTACCGCTCAACACCACCTCAGAGAGTCAAAGTCGGGCAAGGGTTCCCATAAATTCAAACTAAGTCCTCATTGCAAGATCGTTCTCAATGTTTTTCCAGCTCAGCCATCTTCCTTCACCAGAACAATTGCCATTACACAATAAATAGCAGGGTGGTATGAGTAGAAATGACCTGAGCAAATCTGTGACTTAAACCTTGTTCCTCATTAGAGGTAATTGTGTCAAGATTGTTGGGATCATGTTTAGGGAGAGGTATATCTTCTCATTAACAGTGGAGAATTTGCTGACAAACCAGAGATGTTAAGATCTCTTAAAGGCAAGAAAAGTATTTAGCTCTCTCTTTATCTTCCTTGTACCTCACCCCAAGTTGCATTTCAGAATCTGCCTTGATCTCGAACTGAAGGAGAGGAATCCCATTGAGCTGATGATGATGATGATAGTGATAGCAATCATTTATTAAGTACTTACAATGCACAATGTATTGTTTTAGGCGTTTTACTGTGTGATTTTGTTCATTCTTTACAAGCATGCAATTATAGATGGTACTATTAGTTGCCATTATTTGCCAACCTGCCAAAGGTTACACACCTAATAAGTGGAAGGTCAAGATTTAAATCCGAATAGCCAGAGTCCAGAGTCCAACTCCTGACATCCACACATGAACAAAAAGTTCACATTCCCATCAGGTCAATCTGCCAGGAGTCTGCTCCACAGGCCCCTCCAGGCACAAACCCACTCAGCCCTCCCTTGTTTATCCTTTACCCTACCTGTCTAACCCCTACCCAGGTCCCAAATCCCAGCACAAGTGGTGGAAATGCTTTTCCTTTTGGCTCCAAAGAAATTTCATACAAGTCTTTAAACATTTTCTTATTCGAGACCATCTTAACATTACCCCTCACCAACTCCTAGCCTTCCGACCATCACACTTGAATAAGATGTGTTTTATCATCTTGTCAAAATGTAATTATTTTCTTCACATGCTTCACTTTCATGGTCTAGGACTTAACATGTCTTTCAGAAAGTGTTCTCCTGGCACATCCACCTCCCCGTGAGTCTAGCAGTACCTTAAGGGTGGGGGTCAGGTCCATTCTGTCTCTATTCCCAAGGTTTAGCACTTACTAAATGCCCAGTAAAGACTTACAGGACTGACCCCCACAGCAGCTGACAGAGGAGGACACAGAGGCCCATGTCACCTGGTGAGTTAGGGGCAGATCCTGGGGTGACTCACAGATCACTGATTATTCCCCTGTGCCCTAGAAACCATGCACACACTTGGAAAAATCCATACCACCGCGATTGGGGAATACTTATCCACATGTCACGAGCAGGAAAGTTACTACTCTAGAACAGCCAAAGGGCAGACTTTGAGAGAAATTACATTGCCACAACATTTGTAAAAAGCCTCTGGACCTTATGCAAGTGGAGTGAATAGGAAAAACTGTACCAGGAGATGCTGGGGGCACATTTTGATGCCCATTCCCCTGTGAACTGACCCTCCGAGTCTTGTTTCATCTCCATTCAAAACCACGATTTCAGAACTAAATTGCTAACGGGCAATTGTTGCCTTTTCTAGTGCTTCTGAATTGAAGAGGCTGTTATTTGTGGCATAAAGCACAGGACATAGAGTGCACACTGCAAGTGTGATTCAGAGCTCGTGCACGCTAGGGGATTGCCACTAAGAGAAATAATTAATTGGGTTTGGTGAACATTTTCTCTTTAGCAGAGAGGCATTTTCTCTTTCTTTTGGAAACAAGTGCATTTTACACACTCATTCATCATTTCATTATCCACTCACCAAACAAACTGCTATTCAGTCATTCATCACCTTTATCTTAAAAATGTCTGTGGAGCTGGGACAGGTTTTAGGTGTTGGGCAGGGCATAGAATGGTGATCGAAACAGACAAGGTTCCCGCCCTCCCTGTGTTTCCAGTCTAGGGGCTGGGATGATTAAGATGATTGCTCCTATCCTCAAGGAACCCAAAAATCATTCCCTCTGTCTTTTGTTAATTCCACACGTGCACGGTGAGAATTGCCACACCTTTCAGCTTCTGCTCATTTGTGGCTGTGATTGGCTGGTTCACAGAACAAGGAGTTTGTTCGAAGACAAGGGAGGGGCCAGTGAGCTGAACTGACGTGCACTCATTCTCGGACACGTAAGGTGCCTCAACGCAGCCATGTTAACAACACAGCATGTTAAGGAGCTCGGGGAGGCTTCCGTGAGTTGCCCAGCGTGGTGGAGTGGAAGAGGAAGAGAAAGTGGATGAGAAGGCAGGCCTGTCACCCTGTGCTACTCCTCACCTTTCTACCATGTGACCGAGCTGGCACATGACATTGTTCATATATTCAGTGCATGGTTAATATGGTGGTGATACTCATCCTTCAACTTACTGGAATTTTTATTAGGTATTTAATATGGATTAAATGTTTTGAGATACAGCAGAAAGAACAGGTCAACCACAGAAGCCCAGAACAGCAGCCAGCTCCATAGCCAGTGGAATTGGCTTTCTGGCCTTTGCTGTAACTCCTTCTAGTCCCTCCATTGTCACCCCTGAGGTCAAGTAAATAACCCAAACACAAGCCCTTGTCTGTAACTCTATTGTTATGAGAATCCAAGCTAAGATAACATGTAAAAAGGACATGTGACATGACAGAAAGTGAGGAAAATCTTCACAGGCCAATGCCTGGAGAAAACACATACCGTAGTCAGAGAAGTAAGCAAGCAGCCAGGCTAGGGGCTACCCTGGGGCAAATCTTGACTTTCTGTGGCCCAAAGCTTCAGTTTTAAGGACAAGGAGAGGGACAGGAGACAAACCTTAGACCAAGTCAATAGAAGACGTGAATTCATGTCCTCTCTCACCCACCAGAAACAAGAACCCCTGAAACAGGGTCCTTTCGGGGAAAAAGACTAAAAAATAAACACCTATATAGAGGAGATAAACAAAAAAATTTAATTATTTCGTGTTGACTCTTATTGGGGGCAGGGAGAGATAAATCAGTTTTCCTTGGGTATTTGTCATTATACTTTACCGATCAGGAGATTCGAAGGCTAGAATCAGAGTTTTTGAAATAAAGCATTTATTTTAATCTCTTAGATTTGTAAAGCCCAGGTCTTTGTACAATTCTGGGTCATCTCTACAATGTTCTTGCTCTTTTCCCTTAACCCCCTTTCCATTTTGAGCTATGATTCATCCAACCTATCTCCGGTCTACTTAAAATGCACCCATCTTACCTTGTAAAACCTATATTATGGAATATGGGTATTTTGTAGACTGTGGCAGCCATGAAAATCTTCTGAGAGATATGGTTCAAAACAGTGGAAATTTCTTAGGGTGGAATATCGCACAAGCTGCCATGTTTACTCCTGAAAGAGTCTTCCGGTGTTTTATAGTGATTCGATTATGATAGCACAGAGCTCCATAGGTTGGAAAAACATTGAATGAATAAAAAGCAATATACTTGAAATTACTGTAAGACTAGATTCTTACTAGCCTCAAATCAATCCATATTGATTTTCTTTTAAACTGTGTGGCTTAGAAAGGAAGGTAATAACCATCTCAATTCAAATAAGGATTGAAATAGTTTAGTCTGTTTTGAAATCAGCCAAGGGGAAGGAATTCATATTACATATTACAAATACTCTCACAAATAAAGTGCTTCCTTTGGCAGATCTAAGGATTAAGGCAGCAACTTTCTCATTTTCATTGGGTTGGTGACTGCGATTCAGGTATTCAGGCAAGACTGGCAGGTTCCAGTCCTATAGCAAGGTACCAGTGGGGGCCAGTGCAGAGCTACATTCCACCCTTGACTTTTTATTTTACCTCGATGAATCTGTCTCCAAAGCCTCATGCCAACAGGTGTTTTAAGATGCCCTCTGAGTAACAGCCAAGTATGCCTCCCACTAAATGTATCTGAGCAACAAGAAGCCTGAGACATGTGTCGTGTCTTTTTTTCCTCCAACTTAATTGAGATATAATTAACATATAACACTGTATGCCTGTAAGGTGCACCATGTGTTGGTTTGATACATTTATATATTGCAGAATGATGATCGCTACCCCAGCATTAGCTAACACCTGCATTTCATTGCATAATTACCATTTCTTTTTGTGATGAGAATGTTTGAGATTTCTATCATCACCACACTGTGCATGAGACCTCCAGAACGTACTCATCTTATAGCGAGGAGTTTGTTCTCTTTGACCAGCATCTTCCCGTGTCCCCCACTTCCAGACACAGAGAACCATCACCCTACTCCCTGTTTCTCTGAATTAAGCTCTTTTTATTGCACACAGAAGCAATATATTTTACTCTTAATTTACCCATTCCAATTCTCAACCTGGCTTCACTCCTGGGCTCACAATTTCAAAATTCCTTCCAGAATAGATGTCATTGCCCTTTGAAGGAGTTAATGGCTGTGAAAAACTACTTTTCACCCTAATCTGCCTCTTACAGCTTATAGCAAGTCAAAAGCCTCCTTTTTTATGATACCAATTTGTTGCTGCTTGTTTTATGGCCCGATAGCTGGTCCATCATTCTTGTGCTTCAGAAGAATGTATGTTTTCTAATTAAGGAGCACAGAGTTCTATATTTGTCCATTAGTTTGAGCTTATTGATGCACTGTTTGCAGCATCTATATGCTTATTAATTTTGCATTTGTTTTTCTATTAATGACTGAGAGAACTGTATTCAAACTCTCGGTATTGATGGTTTTATTCATTTTGACTTTCAATTTTATTGATTTCAAGAAGTGTTATATCCTTAAACTCTATTTGCTTGATTTTAATATTTCTTCATCAATTTATTTTATGGCTTGTGGTGTGTTTAAGGCATATTTATCTACATTTAAGTTTTAGCCTTTCTAAACACTTGTATTCTTGTAGATAGTATACAATTAAATAGTCTCTTTTCACCCTTTACTGGTAAATCTGTTTCATTCTTACTATCTACATTGGTAATTGTAGATATATTTTAATTTATTTTTCCAGTATATTCTGGGCTTTCTATATATCCTGCTTTTTCTAAGCTTCTTTTCCCTTCCTGCCTTCTTTTGAGTAACCACATTTTTAAAAAATGATTTATTATCCTTCCATTCATTCAAGATTATAGACCCCATCCCTTCTCTTAGGTTATACTTAAAAGGGTAACATTCCCATTAAGCACATCCTAATATAAATAAATTTCTCTACCTGTCTCTTGAAAATTATAAGTGCCCAAAACACTTAAACTTTAAGTATTCCCCTCTTTTTCTGCCAACAGTTATTACTGTCTCTCTGCATATTAATTTCTCCTCATTTTCTGCCACAACATTCATCATTCACAATTCCATTATTGTTTCATACAGAAGTTATTTGTTTTTGTGGACCCCTCCTGCTCCTCTCTTTCTGTACCCTTCTTGTTGGACCAGAGTCCTTCCCTCTACTTGGATTTAATTTCCTTCTACTTGAAATTCATCTTTCAGAATAACTTCGTTCAGTGAGGTCCTGTTGGTGGCAAGCTTGCACAACACACACACTGACTAAGATGGCGCTGCTGGAGGAAAACTGGATTCAAACCCCAACTCCATCGTGGCTAAATGTGTGATTAGGTCCCCCGTGCCTCAGTTTCCTCACTTGTCAAATGAGAATAATAGTATCTGCCTCATAGTATGTTACATATGTAAAGTGCTTAGAACAGTTTGGTACAATCAAACACCCGATATTATCTTTAAAAGATTAGGGCAAAGTGAGTATTCTGTAAAGAGTGAATTATTTCTGTTGATTATTTTAAAGTAAAAAGACCAGGATCTAAAATTTAAAAAGAGTACGTTTGAGTCCTGACCCCTGGCAGGGCACCTGGCTCTTCAGTCCTCACGTTTTGTCCTCTCCCCCACTGGCCTCGGCAAGTCCTGCCCTGCTCGGGGGCAGCCAGGGCACGTCTGGTTCCTGGCCAGGCTGGACCTCACCCTGGGCTGCATCTGTCTCCTCTGGGCTCTCATAGCATCCCCTGGCCTCCGCCTGGTGGTGTTTATCGAGCAGTTTTGAAGCGATCTGTTTTCTGGTCTGGCTTTCCTATCAGCTCCTCAGAGACAGCAAGGGGCAGAGGTTCCAAACTTCCAGCTCCCTGGGGAAGGCACGTTTCTGCCCATGCTTCTGCCCCTTAGCCAGTTCCCTTCTCTGACTCTTTCTCAAGACGGGCAGAGTTGCTAATGCCAGCCAGGACTCTCATCAGGCCATGCTCTACGAGGATGGGTTACTATTCTTCAAATGTCAGGACCCTTGTGATTGACATTCTTTCTCGCCCCTTCCTGAACTCCAGTTGCTGTTCCAAAAAATGTGGTTAGTGAACAAATGCATGAACGATGTGTGAGAATGCTCCACAAACTTCAAAGCGTTGCACAAATGCCAGCTGTACATGAAAACAGGAAACCTTAGAGACACCGGCTGTTGCAGATTTCTTGTCTCACATCCCTTCCCAAGGCTTCATCCTGACATTTGTCCCCCTGATTTAACTCATTTTGCTGTGCTTCCCCTAAGAAGGACATCTTTCTCCTTAGCACATCACTTTTAGACATAGCTTTTAAAAAGCATGATTACATCGTCCACAGTTCAGCCTGCTTGTATCTGAGAGAACCACCGCACCCTGAGGGCTGGGGACTGTGCATCAGCAGCTGCTTTTCTTTGTTACCTGCCCTTCATCAGATAAATGCACTTCCCAGGTGGCTGGCTACCTGCTACCGCATTGGGCCCTGCTGTTGGTGCCATGCGGAGCGTAGAGTCAAGAAATCATTGTGCACAGGGCAGCAAGGATTCTGTGGCAAAAGACTGATGCAGTTACCCATAGGAATCACTATTTTCTGAAACAAATACAGTCTGTGTTACCTGTAAATACCTAACCTAATAGCTTCATATTTCAATGCGTGTGGAGGGAGACAGAGAATGAAATAGGGACAGAAAGAGGCTAAAAGGATCATGTCTTAGTTAATAATTATGATAGATGAGTCGTCTCTTACAGAATTTCTATATCACTGTATCCTTCCAAAAGTGAGAATCTAGTCAAACCTTTTGGAATCAGCTATATTCAGATTCTGAATTCACTTACTCTGTAAGCATGTACCAGCCCCTATCACAGCCAGGTCTTACGATAGATGTTAGTAATACGAAGATATTGGCTTCCCCCAAAGAACTCATAATTTATAGGGTATAAGAAACGGAAGTGAAAGAAACAGAATCCAAAGGACACAAATAAAAATGATTAACATTATTATCTTAGGTAAATAGATCTGAGTGATTTGATATGTTCCTGCAAGCATGTATTACTTTAATTTTTAAAAATCTAATAAAATACACTTAACAAGGGTTATTCATTCATAGGTACTAGGCTATCAGAAATGCTATTACCTCTACTGGCCATATCTAGGGCAAGAATGTTCACTTATCGGGTCCTCCCGACTCTGAAAAAGGACTGATGCTCTATTGCCCACCCCTACCTCCGGCACTGGAAATCGGAGATGTAGAATCCTACAGCTTGACTATTTCCTAATTTGTAACACAGCCCCCAGAAGTCCACGAAGGCCTGGATTTAATTTCACAGGCATTTGTGGAGCTGGGGTGCTGGGCTGCCTTTTATGGGCAGCCATCCTGTCACATCTCTCCTGCTTGATAATGGCTCTCAAACCAAGGTCTATGTCACATTTCTCCTCACTCAGGGCCTGTCACTGGCTGAAAGCCTAGGTCTCTTCCAAAGTGCCACACGTCCTTCAGACAAATAAAGGCTGCAGGAGTTGGGGGAATGGCAGCTGCTGAGACTGAGCATACCAGCCCCAGCCTGGCTGCTCAGCACAGTCCTTCGATAGCATTCCCCATGCGAGTGGGAAGACCCCAAACCGCTGCCAGGCTTTGGGGGAGGCCAGCAGCAGCGGCTCTGACCCTTCCGCAGGTTCAGTGTCATCGCGGCTGTTACGCTTGGGTCGATGGGATCGTGGACATCCTGACCCTGACCTCAGGAGGAGGGCTGGGGAGCTTGTGGGGAAAAGGGACACTGCCCGCTTCCATTTCTGGATTTTCACTAAAGAATTCATTCATTCACTTGCAACATATCCTTTTTGTTCTCTTTAAGGAACACTTAACGCAGAGGTTAAGAGTAAGGGCTCTGAGACCACACTGCAGGGGGTTTGAAACTTCGTTTTGTCATCACCTAATAGGTTTGTGATTATGGAAAACATAATTTGATTTTTGCAAGCTTCCCTCTTCCACCCAAGAAATGCAATGAATCATTGCATCAATCTCACAGCTGTAGCAAGGATAAAGTAAGGTGACATATGCAAAGCACTTAAGCAGAGCTCCTGGCACATAAGAGCGACTTACCTTTGAGTTGCTGTATGCTAGGCACTAAAAATACAGTAGAAAGTAGAAAATTTAGCTGGAGCTGTGGGTACAAAGGGGGGTTCAAGCTGACTGTTCTTTTGGTGTGCAAATCCAAAGTTGAAACATTTAGTGAAATAACTGGCTGCAACTTGGAGAAACCCCAGAAATCTGTCCGTTGCAAACAGGAGACCCCTGAGGTGCCTCTGTAATGCACCTCGCCAGGATTCTCTCACCAAAACAAACCAACAAACAAAAAATCACACAAGAGGAAATAAAACCACTGAGAGTAAGCATAGTGACCTACACCCAATTAAAAGGAAAATTAGCAAAGCAAGAACAGTTTGAAAGTCATTTTAAAATTATGATATTTAAGGACCGTTTTGTAAAAAATGATTTTATGCAAGAACAGAATACATAAAGAAAGACTTGAGAAGAAACAAGTGAAGTTTCGAAAGGAGAATGATAGAGACCAATTAAATATTTAGTCCCTGAGTTAAACAAGAGATGAAAACATGTCAAGAGAGCCCTAGCTGGCCTAGCTCAGTAGATTGAGTATGGGCTAGGAATCAAAGCATCACAGGTTCGATTCCCAGTCAGGGCACATGCCCGGGTTGCAGGCCATGTCCCCCAGCAACTGCACATTGATGTTTCTCTCTCTCTTTCTCCCTCCCTTCCCTCTCTAAAAATAAAATAAATAAAATCTTTTAAAATCAGAATTATTCTTTTTTAAAAAAAGAAAGAAAACGTCAAGAGAAAACTTATGTCGGGGCGGCGATCTGCGTGGGAGGTAACTCACCATGCAGTTGTTACATTTCCGGCACCCAGGTGTCAACGGTGTGTGTATTTACTCCAGGACTACCTTTTCAGGAATACTTATATACGCAGGCTGCCCTAGAAGAAAGAGACCTAAACTCCCCCTAGAGAAAGTTGATTTACATTTGGGATAAGTAAAGATCGAGTTCAAGACTGGGACTCCCCTGGAGAGATTGTGAGACATCTCTCCATGGAGACATTCCAGGGTAATAAACCCGGAGATATTTCTTTCCCTCCTCGGAGAGATTTGCTTTCCTCCAAAGATGATAAAAATCAGGTCTCTCTCTCGCTGGAGGAGAGACTGGGCAGGGGCGCCAGCAGACTCGGTAAAAGATCTGTCTCTTCAGCCCCAGCTTCCTCTCCTGTAACACATCACCGCGGCCGGTGCAGCTCTCACCTGGCCTTCCCCCGCCAGCCTGTAGGAGGGGCACTTGTCCACCCAAAGCTACAAGTGACTCTGGCTGTTGCTTTTGCTGTAACAAACTGCCTTTGTCTCTGATCCGGAGAGCCTCTGTTGTCCTGCCAGTGCGCACACATAAAACTACCACAAGCCGGCTAGATTCTAAATGGTGTAAAATATTGGATACTTCCCAGTGCTTCAAGTCGCAACCTCAAGACATCATGCAAAATGTAGCTCAGATATATAATGACAGAAAAACTATTAAAAAGATATAAAGAGCCATTATGAAGAACACAGTGAGAAGATCCAAATATATCCAAAAGGGGTTCCAGGCTGAATAAATGAAACAATGGGGGAGTGGTGACATGCAAAGGCAGAGTGCTTTAGAATTGCCCACCCCAATCCCCAACAGGGGTCTTTAGATGCAGTGAGGTCACCGAGTCCTGAGAAAGATTAAAAACAGAAAAGACTTATTTCAGTGCAACTGTAAATCATCACTGCAATGGTGGTGGCAGATGACATTGTTTCTGATATGAGTTTTAACTGCATTTAAGGCAAGATTCAGACTTCGTGGACTTGGGATGGCTCCGTGGAGCTGTCATGAGTTCAGCGTCCTCCCTGGCTCTTGCGTTGCATTCAGGGCCTGCGGGGCAGGGGTCTCCCTCCATGTGAAGAAAATCCTGTTAGACCCAAGAAAGAAGGAGAACTTGGTACCCCCTTGCATTTTTATATTTTTAGTCTTCCCCTGTAAGTGAGTGTTGGAATTGTAACCCACAGGAACAATCTCTGCACCTGGGTGCACTGTTTACAAACACTGAACTCTCCATAGGCCACACTCTAACACCGATGCAAAGAAAGCTGAGTCAGTGCCCAGACATCACTTAAAAAGCCATTCTGCCTCCGAAGGTTTTCATTTCTACAATAATAGCTCCACTCTTCGACTAATGTAATGCAATGGTCTCTGAAGGCTTCTGCCATGCCTTAGGTCCAAGGACTTACATTAATAAGAACATAAACTGTTTATAGAGAGGAAGCATAACAATCCTAAAGATGATGTTTTATCCCAATATAATTAATTTAAAAAATGAAATTTCAAAAATCACAATCGATTTGATGTATGTGTGTGTGTAACTTAAATAGCAGACTGTAAAAGTAAAGGGAGGAGCCAAGAACATCCAAGCAGTTTTCCAGGTGGAGGAGAAAGAGAAGGAGGAGGTAGGAGAAATATTTAATCAGATTTCAGATTTTCAAGAAGTAGAAACTGAAAGTTTTCAAACAATGGAATGCCATATAGCAAGCACAATTACTGAATTATACCTATCCATGTGTCTATTCAAATCATCATGAATATTTCTTGAAAACCTATGAGAAAGATAACTGCAGAATGCTATGTCAGCATGATATCCCTTAAATACAAGTTTAAATCACACGAGAGTATACTACATCCTGCTTGTGGGCATAAGCACACAGGGCCAGTGCCCAGCATCAGGCCACAAGGGGTGAGCTGAAGGAGTGATCTGGGCACAAAATTTAGCCCCACCCGGCTTGCTGAGCCACGCCCCCTGCCAAGCCACGCCCCTTCTCTGAGCTTTACAGCACCTTGTTCTGTACACAAAGATGCTGTTGCACATAAAACCATTTGCTTGAGGAGGTGCATCCAAATTCACCAGTGTGCACAAAAGCACCATGACAAATGGGGATCAGGCGGTCTGCAGACGTGGCACTGCATGTGTGGTCATCAGAGGGGAACTTGCTGTGATACCCATGGAGACTTCAGCTTCCGGCTTTTCTCTTCTGGGCCCCCTCCGAAGGCTGGGAAGGAATTCAGGCATGCTATTCTCAGGGTCGTAGGCTTTTGTAAAATTTTGCCAAATCCAGATATTTTAAGCATCATCAGTTAAGACCATTCTTTCTTTCAACTCTGCCTTTCCCTTTGTTGTGTTTCCTCTGGAGCCAGCGCCTTTGGCCGGGTCATGAGAAGTTTGGGGATCTCACCAGGGGAGTTGAATTAGAGATATATGTCATCTGGGTGCAGGGGAGTATGTTTTGTGTTCAGTCACTTCACTGTACACATAGTCCCCCAGAGGAATGACTTCCAGGCACACTCCTACTGTCCTCTGTGCTTACTCACCTGGCATGGGGACACTCAGGTGTAGGGACAGAGGTCACATATGACTATGAATGTGTCCTAAGGCCAAGAAAGTATGGGTAGTGACTCATCAGTGTCATCAACTCAAAGAGTATTTATGATTAGTCACAGCATAAGAAAACTTAATTCACTCTGAAATATTACAGCTCATTTAAGAAGGAAACTGAAGTTTTCCCCAAATTGGAAAACCATCCCCCAAGTTTACAAGACATTAACCATGATGTAGTAAAGCTTCAACACATTATTGTAAACTGTCAATGACAAAGAAAGAAGTTTTAGTCAACTATGGAAGAGAAAAATGGAATTATCTTTCTATTCTCTTTATATAAAATGGCATTTTCACAAGCATTCCAGTCTGAAGTGTCAATCAAAGACTATGCCACCACAACTGTAGGCAAAAAATGTTAAACAGGTCAATCAAGTCTTTAGTTCATACTATGTTGTAATTCTTGATTTTGTCATTCATTTAACATTTGTCATTTTAAATTTTCTCAGTTGTTTTAAGTTTCACTTCCAAAATAAATATAAATTTTGGTGTCTAATTTTGAATTCATAGTTTTGTAATTTTTTCTTTAAATAGCCATCCCCCATATTGCATAAGCTTTAGGACCCAAAGCATGAGAATCTTCTTTCTCATGGTTCTGATATTGAGAATAATAGCTCAGGGGGATAAGCACCATCTTCAGGAGAATGTGTACCTCTTGGAGGAGAAGAAAGGAAATTGAAACTGAGATAAACACACTGAGGCTTCAACACAAATTATATTTTATTTCTTGACAAAATCACCTGAAGCAAATGGCAAAATCCACACTTGTTAATTCTGAATGGAGTTGCCTATATTTTCTATTATGTTTTACTTTTCTACATGTTTAAAATCTGTCACATTGTTTAAGGGACTCAAAACATTCAACATACCTGCTGCATTGACGGATCTCGGGACACGAACTGGGAAGGCCTGCAGGTCCAGGCAAGACGTGCTGGTGCACTGAGCCAGGACAAAAGCAATGGCAACAAAAAGCAACGGGTGAATCTGTGAGGTGCATGAAGAATGGAACCAGTGGGGCATAGCGATTGATCATGAACAGATGCTTAGGCAGAAGTCCAGGATGATGTCCAACTTCCTGGGACAGACTACTGAGTGAGCACTGGCACCACTGGGAAGCCCTATGGGCTGAGAACGACACATACAGAGATGGGTGAGAAAACACTACCATTTGCTTTCAGTCCCCTATAATGGGAAAAGCTGAGAACCAGAGGAGTGTAATGACTCACTCACTTAGGGGATGCTATTTACCCTTTGAGTGCCCTTTCAGCATAGGCTTTTAGGAAATCCTAAAACGCAGCACCCCTAATAAATTAGTATGTCTCTAGTAAACCAATCATGCATTTAGAGTTCTATGGGTCTGGGATCCAAAACTAAATGAGGAGCAAATTAGCTGTATACCTTGGACACATTGCTTAACCTGTCTGAGCCTAGTTCCTTGTCTCTATCATGAGGTTATGATGTTCACGTATCCAAATTGCAAGGCAAATTACATGAGAACCAAGTAAAGTGTTCAGTAATTGAATATACCTTCAAGTTTTCCATCTTATCCTTCCCCGTGGTCTGCAAATACATCCAATGGAGCTAATTATTAAAGAATGAATTAGCAAGAATATTGCAAATATTGTAATAGTCCCGATTAGATGTAACACTCCCAGACGGATGGCAAGCAGAAGGGTGTGAACCTCAGACACAACTGCTTCACTGAAAAATAGCCAAATCTGATGTTGTCATCATTAAAAATAAATGTAAAATATAAACATTTTTGCCAAATAAGTAACAATCTATCCCTTCTCCATTATTTTTACTCACATATTTACTGCCTCCAATGTTCTTAATTCCTTTAGTAGGTTGGCTGTTTCCTATATTTTTGTTTCTCTTTAGCTTGAACTCCTTTACTATTTCTTGCATTAAAGGTCTGTTGTTGAAAAGTTCTTTTGAGCATTTATCTGTATCTTTGTTTAGCTTTTAGTTATGAAAGATATTTTATTGGGATATAGAATTCTAAGATACCTTTATCTTCATCACTCCCACGATCTTCTGGCTTGCATTGTTTCTAAGTCAGTGAATTTCTTCGTATCATTCCCCTGGGAGTAACAGGTCTTTTTCCCTAGTTCCTTTAGGTTTCTTCTTCAGATTGTTTTTCAACAAATTTATTTGGTGTGTCCTGGCTTGAGACTACGGTAAAAGCCTGGCTATTTTATCCATTCAAGGACACAAAATCTGTGAAATAGTAGATGCTGTGATAGCTAGCATATCCGAAGTTAACTGGAGGAAAAAGAAGGGGACCCAGCTAATCACACACTCTGATGGACAGAGCATGATGATAACAGAGACCACACTCAGATGATTGGTTTTCAGGTTTATTATCCAAGATGATTTTAATTGTTTTCTCCAATATCATAGTCTTCTAGAGGAGCTGAGAGGCCATCTAACAAAACCCCTTGTGTTGTATTGATAACAAGACTGAGGTCTAAAGTGACGGACCAGTCCTGATTGGATAATGCTTCATGGGAGACTCACTGAGCAAAAGTAATCAGAGAAACTACTATTTTGGGGTCAAACTGTCATGGTTCAAATATCCGAAAATATGGAGAGGGAAATTGACCCCTGACGGGGGAAGGTGTGCAGATTAAAGGAAGCATAGCCAAGGAAAAGAGGGGACTGAAGAAGAAACTATTCAGACTGGAGCAAATAAGTGCTGGTAAACTTATGTCCTTTTTCCCTGGCACAGTCCCCATTCATACTTATTATCTTGTCAATAAGGACATTTAGTAGCTTTAATGCCCCCCCCTTTACTCTTAAATATGGAACAGTTTTGGGTGATGTCCCAGGGAGACGTTAGAGAAGGTGTATAACTGAAAAGGTCCAGGAATAGGGCAGACAGGTTAAGAGAAATGATCATAAGACCCTTCTAAAAAAGAGAGTACTCTGGCTATTGGGGCCAGGATTTACTGCTAAGTCAGGAAGTGTGCAGATTAAAGACAAGCCGTGATTTATATTGCTTTTACTTGATATTTTATACACTTAATTCAACCACTCATTCAAAAACACGTATTGAATACTTGGTTTTAGTTTTACAACCCACTCCTCCCGCAACCCTGAACGTAAGGACCCTGGAATAACATGAAGCTCAATGTATTATGTTGTGTTAATCTTCAGAGATCTGACTGGTCTCATTGCATCCATCAGATCACAGGCATTGGGCTCTCTGAAGTGTAAATTGTCTCTCAATATTTTAAGTATAAGATTGAAACATATCCTCCAGTTTGCTCCCTATAACTTTCCATGACACCTCTGAAATGAACTCTAAAATGCTATCAATTGTATGTTGTACCATTAATTATGTGTGTTCGAGAGTGTCAGGCTAAGCCTGATGTTTCTTGTAAAGATCTGGGTATCCCCTAGCTGTAATATACTTTACCCTCTTACCCTTCCCCCACAAAGGAGACAGAGGAATTCAACTTATTGGTATACTTGGGAAGCATAATGGGGCATGATCAGCTCAGACCCTCCATACAAGTGAGCTGTTCAACCTCATGTTCTGCTGCTTCTCCAGGGCAGGCCCTTCTCAGCCTCGGGAAGTCCCATCCAGGACTGCCAATAACCCCAAGGGTAAATAAGCTTAATCCTAGAGTTTTTAGGCAGCTGGGCCATTGGGCTTTCATTCCAAGCTACATACTCCAGCTCCACCTTTGTAGTCATAAAGATGAGAGTTTGGTGTTCTATCAAGGCATTGTTTCTTACCAATTTTTTTAGAACCTGGATAGTGAAGAAGGGGGCTATTTATCAGGCAGCATGTGAAACTCCTGGCATGCTAGGACACAAAATAATCTAAAAGAGTTCAAATGCTCTTTACACAATCCAACAGGTTGGAGAGGTGATGTCCTGGAAGGAGTACGTGATAGTGGGTAGAGCCCAGGAGTCAAATCCTGGACACCATCCCCAGTATCACCCCTGACCTATGGCCTGAACATGGCATTTGACCTCTAAGAGCTTCAGGTTTACTACTGCTAAAATTAGAATATTAATTTCTATTAGGCTTGTTATGAGGATCAGATAAATCAAATAGACTTACATTAATGAAAGCACTTTGTCCAATGAAGAACGGCATATACGTCCAAGGGAACCATTACTATTATTGAAGTAGGACAATGCTACAGCCCAAATACAATGGTTCCATTCTCTTTCCCTGAGCAGACATGTGTGAAACATCATGCACATATCTCTGGTGTATGTCAAGCTCCATAAATTGATTCACTAAAATCAGAGGATTATTTCTGGTTTTGTATACAGAAGAAGTATTTTTTTTCCCCTGAATTGTCAAAAAGAGTGCCATGTTCTCAATGATGGAGCAGACCTTTTTAACCCCATACTCATAACTGGATGTGATTTGATTCTTCTTACACTTTTCTCCTGCATGTGGATTTCTCCTGTCAAAAGCTGTCCATTAATAAATTCATCCATGGTTAATTTCGGAAACACAACAGTGACAACAGAGACACCGTGGGAATTCGAATTCAGTGCCGTCCTGTCGCCCGTTGCACGTTTCAACAGGAATGAATTTCATTGCAATCAGTATTTTTTTTTTACTTGGGTACTACATGGGTGTTGAAGTATTAGTTTCAAAATTTTTTCCCTGTTTTTATTTTATTTTATTTATTTTTTATTTTTGGCTTCCTTACCTTAAAAGAGATGTGAGATAATTGAATGAGATAAAGTATTTTAAATGGATAATAAGTTGCATGTTAGAAACTCCATAAAATTCACTTAATCCTCCACTTTTGGGCACTAGATAAAAAAAATCAACTTATAGTAATAAAATGTCCGAATTTTATGGCTTAAGTACATGTGGTAAAAATAGCAACAAGAAGTCTAAATCAATAGAATTTTGTTGGCAGGAATCTCTGGGTCATTTGTTAGAAGAGTCTAGAGCTTCATTCATTTTACACCATTGGAAAGTCATTTTTTAAAAAAACTTGTAAAAAGTCTTGAGTGATCAGTAAGCTTAGGTTTTTCATTGATTTCAGGGCATAATTAACTGGATACTCTTAAAAAACCCCAGAAAGTCATTTCAATTGGTCAGAAAGTAACTTGAACTCTTTTAGACAACAATGGAATAATTTGGGATTGTTTACTGTAATGCCCACCGTGGAGCCAAACCTTGTTCATCGTGTAAAATCGAGAAAAGGCCTATTTCAACCCCCAAAAAATATACATCTATGGTATGGTTGGCTGAAGGATAGAAAACCCAGGCCAAGTGGCCCATCTCAGAGTAGAGTCTACAGACTCAGGGGCACTGTGTGAAGTTAGGATCCCTGCGAGTTGGAGCTCCCGATGACGACATGCTGTAGAAATGGGCGTGTGTGCACCAAGGAGCTTGGTGCAAAAGATGAAGCACAGCAGCACTGAAGAGCTCCTTCGTTCACTTGGACAACATTTTATTTTTCCAGAAAATTAATGAGAAGAAAGCCAAGTGCTGTTGAAAGAGGAATATCAAACTCATGTTTTGGTGTTTGAAGGGGCTTAGTAATAATACTTCTCTCTTTCTCACCCAAGTTTCACATACAATGAGGTACGGATACAAGAGTCAGGCAGCCAGAGATGAGAAAACTTGGTTGGGGTGTGAGCTTCGAGGGTTTCTAAATACTTTACCTAAAAGGTAAACTTAGTTCCTGAAGCTAAGGGCCAGTTCTACAGGGAAAGCAACTGGGCCAAGTTGTCTGTGGAGCCAAAAGCAGATGAAAATGTGTGCTTAGGAAAAGCAGGTGCAAGTGTGAATGTGCAAGGACACACTCAGAAACCTAAGGCAGACCTACAGAGCATTCCTGACTCCTCCCACCACAGGTTAGTCACCTGTCCTCCCTGTCCTCCCTCGAAAATGTCCCCAGGCCCCCAGCCTCTATCCCTACTACAACTGCTATAGTTCTGGTCTTTATCTGGACATCGAATCAGGGTCCCCTTACATTTCTCCTCCAGCCCAACTTGAGTCTTCCAGCATCTTCTACCATCATGACCCCTCTTTCCACACTTTCACAGCAGCCATAGTGAGCCAGTGATCATCAGCAAATCACCCCCTTGCCTCATGCCTCTGTAGTTTTGCCCATGCTGTTCTCTCTGTCTGGAGAAGAAGAGCCTGGCTGTATTCGCTTGTTTGACCTCCTTTTTCTAAATCCATCCCAGGCATTGCTCTTTCCTGTTCCTTTGCTGTTCAGTCCATCATCCCTTCTTCAGTGCAATTCTGGACTTTCTCAAGGCCATTTCATTGCACTTGCTTTGCTAGACCCTCAATCTGTGTTTACTTGCTTCTCCACTATCATGTTTTCAGCTTCATGAGGACAGGGATCACATCTTTTCTTATGTTAATATCCCCCACATCTAACACAGAGCTCAATAATGCTTGAGGAGTTGAATCAAATGGAATCAGTTGTCTGGAAAATATGAGATATGGCTTCATTAAGCTAGTATAGGGAAGGTTCCCATCAGGAAGCCTATTTCATAAAGGAGAGAATTTTTTCTTGCTTCCAAATGTACCAGGGCTATAACCCACAGAATTATTGCTGTGCGTGAGGACATAAGCACAAGACTTTAAATTCCACTCTGCAGATGTTGCCATATCATTCAAAGGAAGCCACATTTTGCACTATCTGTTACTAACCTTCTCCTGTACTTATTACTGCAAATGAAGGGAAAGAGATAGGTAATGCTATGCAGAATGTCACAAAGAAGCAAATGCATATTTTACCTCCTGTCTTGGCAAGACTGAATATTGAGATGCATTCTCCACACAGATGAAATTCACTGTCTTTTCAGGGAAACTTATGAATGCTTTGGGGTAGGAGAACTCAGTTCTTGGGACTCAAAGCGTGAGTGAATTTTTCATGGAACAATCTCCTCACTGTGAAAGGAAGAGGCTGTGTAGCCAAGCCAGGATTTTCACGAACTTCTACAGAAAAGAAAATAATCAGGGAGCTCGTTTCCCTTTAGTTATGAATCTCCCAACGGGATCTCAGCTAAATGTAGAGTTCTCTGCTCAGGGATGAGCCATGAAGGCTGTGGGAAGTGCACCTGGGTGGTTGGGAAGTGTCCTCTGTCTCTGTGACGGCCACGAGAGTGTCAGCATCAAACAGCACTGCACACAGTGTCAGGCAGGGGCCACCTAAAAAGAGATGGAAGCAAAGTGACATGGCAAGATAAAGTCCTTGTCAAAGTCTCCTGATCATTTTTTCTGGCCTAGAATATTGCACATGGTTTCTGTAGATGTAAATATTTTTCTTGTCTTTTATTTTTTGTCCAAATGGCAGAAATTCCAATTTGTACTTGAGCTTAAGCAAAATGTGAGATGTATTTACTGAATAAATGTCCTCAGTAGTTACCAAGTAGGGCTTGATCCAAGCACTGAGTATGGGGACATCTATCTCTGTTGGCCCAGTTCTTATCTGAGTTGGCATCATTTTCAGACTCCACATGGTGACAAGAAGGCTGCCTACAACCCCAGGCCTATGTCCTCCTAGACTAAGCCCAATAGAAAAAGCATTCACCTTGCTCAGAAGACTTGGCAGAGGCCTTAATTGCATCTCATGAACTTTGAATGGCTCTGGGATCTATCCCTGAAGCAATCACTGTGGTCAAGAGGATGTAATGCTCTGATTGGCAGATGGGAGTCACATGCCCACTGATGAAGCTAGAGGTGAAATTTACTCTAGCTGACCCACAAAGACTGGGAGTGGGAGATGGGGTGCTTTTTTAGAATGGAATCGGGACAGGCCCAACCAAAAGAGAATAAGTGGATGCAGGAGAGGGAGAGATAAAACTGCCTGTCACATGTGTTAGCCATTGTTCCCGCCACCATTCTCATCACTGGCACTCCACTGTCTCCTTAAATTCCTAAAAGCATTATTCCAAATGCAACCAGATCTCTCTAGCCTGAAAATCTAGCTTGACACTGTCAGGGACAAAAAACTTTTCCTGTACTCTCTTAGGTTCAGTTTTTGGGGTGCCAGTTAATTAAACTGACAAAAGACAGGTTAGCAAGAGAGATTCAATCACATGCATAAAACACATTACAGGAAAAGGTGTTGGTTAGAATTTGGGGCTTCTATAATACCTAAAGGGGATGTGGAGCCAGAGGAAGACACAGGATAATAAACCACCTTAATAAAAGAAGTGGAGGAAGAGAAAAGGTACTTCTGGGGAAACGAGTGACTTGGAAAGATAAAAGCGCACTTAGGGAAACAGACGGCAGATAGTTTTGTGACAGCGGCTGTTTAAGTGTGGTGTGAAGACGTCTCATGTGCAGAGGCAAAAGTCAATCTTCCTGATTGCCCTGGGAGTGGGGGAAGTGACCAGTTCTAGGAGCCTCTGCTTTTAGTCAGGTAAGGGATGTCAGGAATGTAAATGCCCTTTGTTTGAAACCATTTCGTACCACGGTGGCATTTCTGTGGACACCTTCAAAACCCATGAAGGGCTGCCCACTGTCAAACCCAAGTGCGCTCCCCATGACCTAGAACACTCACAGGACCTCTCCATGATTTGGCCTTATGCTCCTTTTTTAAGTTTTTTCTCATTTCCTGCCACTCACTTCCTGCCTCACCCACCTTACTCTTCTCAACAAATCCCAAAGACCCTCTCAGAGTCAGCTGGGGCCTTGTATTCTCCAGGAAATCTTTGCTGAATCCTAAATACCCTGCTCATCAGCCTACCTTCCTCTCACTTCTTTGCACTGGAATTCTGCTTGTGCCCGTTGCTTTTTCTATCTTATTCATTCCTCAAGGACAAAAGTGTGCTTTATTTGTTTATAATGAGTCCCAGAAACTCACAAAATACCTGGCACACTGAGAATCTTCAGTCAATATGTACTAAATTGATTCTATCTGGAGCTATTGCTAAGGCCAATATAATATGTTGGAAAGTACACAGAGATTGGAGGTGGGTCCTGCCCTCCTGTGACTTCCAGTGTCCCATCCAAAAAGTCATGTATCCCCTCAGCCTTAGTTTTTCTACTTTCAAAGATGGAACATTGATACTTCACCTCGAAATTTTATTGTGGTATAGGGGAGGGGCAATTCTCCCTCTATCCCTCTTGAGTTCTTAGGTGTGGTCTCAAAAATATTGAAAGAGACAGATTAACAAGGGAAAAGATTCCAATTTAATTTGTGTGCACAGAAGTCTCATAGAAATGCAACCTAACACACAACCAAAGCAGACTTTATACTTTTAAAAGAAACAATAAATCTGTGAGAAATTGACTGAGACAAAGAGATTTGGCTTCAGGAGCTTAATTAGTGAAGCATCTAGGCAGAGCATCACTTGCACAGCCTTTTTCTCAGCCCCGAATTCTCTATCTCTGGTAATAAGGGTGTCTCTCTCCTGGCATAGGGAGGAAACTCTCACGTGGGAGATTTGTTTTCTGCTTTCAGGGGCACCAGGAGGGTCAGGGTGCTCTTTTGCACACCTGCTTCTCAAGTAACTTTAATTCGAAATAGTTACTATGCCCTTTGGCATATTTTGGGGGCAGCCTGCCCTGGACCCCATCAGTAAGACGATGTAAAGCTCTCTGCACAGTTTCCGGCACCGTGGCCTTGCAAACCAGATCTCCTGAGGCAACCCATGGTACCCAGCAGCCTTCTACCAAGCTCCAATCAGTGTCTGATTCTGGACCCTTACTGACCCCTATTATTTGGCAATCTTCCAACATGGAAATACCATTGGTCACTTGGCACCAAACACAAAGTCTCAGGAATCCTCCTGGTGTGGATTAACAGTCAACCCAGAATGGGGGCTTGGTCAGTAGAAGGCTGTATTGCTTAATTCTTGAGAGTCTCCTTGTCTCCAGGAGATTCTACCAGTCATGGGAGCCCAGTAGGGGATGGTGACTCTCAGACCACAGTATCAAAGATTTCTGAAATCCTATCAAACATCTGTGCTACAAATGCTCATTCTACTTTCTGCCTCTTTGTACGTGTATCACAATAATAATTACTTACAGGAATACACGAGTTCATGTAGCACATGTGAGAATAGTATTGGACCCATAGGGAGTGTGAGATCAATGTTAGTTATTTTAATTTGTCCTAGCATTTCAAGACCTAGAATCCTAAAAATTATTTTGGTATAAGAAACTTTCCCAGAGACAGGAAATGTGGGCTTTGTCCTCAAATAATAGCCTTAACTCCTCAAGTTCTATCCATCTCAGGACCTTGCAACTTCAACCCCTGGTTGTCTGCCAATCATTTCCTGTTCTCATTGCCTATGGCCCAGGCCAGGCCTTCAGCATCTGCAATAACTTCTTAACTCATTTTTCTCACCTCCAAACTTGTCTCCTATAAGTCTCCTCCTTGCCACTGGAGAGGTGTTTTCAAAACATCTGACCATCCAGTCTAAGGCCTTTCATGGCTTTCTGACCTTATGGGGTAAAGACACACTCTTACAGAGCGTGGGAAGATCTGTCATCATTCTGGCTATCTCCAAAAGCTTACTTTTTACGCCCCTGACACTTGTCTTAACATTTATTGAATATGCTGTGTTCTCTACCTTTTCAGTTCTGCCCTGTAGTCCCCCCTCTACTGAGAGCTCCTTTACCCACCATCCTTAGTGGGTCTAGTCCTCATTCTTCAGGACACTGGAAGGGGGTGTGACAGGAGTGAGGGTTTTCTGGGTCTGGGAACCACTGGACTTCGCCAAACCTAATCATTGTAAAATATCTCCTCATACACTTGAAACTGTTTACAATGTGTCTTGCCTCTTAACAATAAATTAACTTGATTGAGAGGACAGCACCCGGGATCCAATTCTAAGCCCTCTGTTTCCAGGTACAATACCAGCTTTATAATTAGAAAAACCTTAAGAGAAATGTGGAGGACAAAAATTTTGTAATTCTTTCAGGGATCCTAGAATTAAATTTCCCTTGTCAGGGGTTTTGAAGATCATTTTTTTCCCTTCCTGATGGGAGAAGGAAATAGTCCGTGTTGAGATATTTGGAGAGGGGTTCTCTGTCACTTTTCACACACAATGACGGGAAGTCAGTCTGAACGATCTGCTGCTTCTCCTTCTCCATCATGTCCCCTGTCCACTGGTGAGTGTGACCATCAATGAAGCATCTATCTGCATCGTCCCCTGTGCACCTGCACACAGGCAGTCCATGTGACCGCTGGGAAGATGCCCAGCAGAACGTTCTATTCAAATTTACACACAGCAAAGGAGGCACAGGGCATAAAATACAGAAGGACAGATGAACTCTGGTACTCACTTAGCGTCACTCAGGTCATATGATAAAGCCAGGCAACATGGACAGAACGAAGAAGCCACGTGCTCTCAAAACCAAAACCAAAAATTATCTGCCTGTGTTGTGGCAGCATAATCAGAAAGCAGGAGTAACAGCCACCAACGCATAACAAGAACAAGGGTGAGTACCTACGATACAACATTCAGAGACAGAGAGAGGGGGAGTCAGTCCACAGTCACGTAACTTCTACTGCAGTGTGTTATTATTATTATTGTTCTGTTTTCTTGTTAGTTGCTGCTATTAATCCTTTACTGTGACTAATTTATAAATTCAACTTTATTACAGGTATGCACAGAAAAAACATAGTGTAATAAGGTTTAATATTCTCTGTGGTTTTTTGGAGAGATCGTAAATGATATTGTTTGTCATTTTAATTTCTACATATTGATTGATAGTACACAGAAATGTGATTTTTATATGTATTCAATCTTTTTAATTTAATTAACCAATAAAACTACCTGGTTTAAAAATATTTTCTCACTCTACATACCCAAGCCAGACTTTTGTTTTTCCAAACGGGCAAACCCAAATTCCCACCATGTGGGCTTTAACTTAAACGTCATTCACTGGTGCGGCATTGGCCCACAGGAGGCAGTGAGGAGTGGAGAGAAGGGATGAGCTTCGGAGTCCAAGAAACAGGCTGTGAATTCTAGTCGGCCACCTCCAAACTCTTTGACCTTGAGCAGGTTAATTAACTTGTCTAAGCCCATTGAACAGGTTAATTAACTTGTCTAAGCCCATTGCTGAAATAATAAAACAACAACAGTAATAAGAGCTATTTCAATAAAGCACTTAACGTGAGACACTTCGTGTTAAAAGCTTTCCATTTAATTTCTTTTAACCCTTACATTCCCTTATGAAGAAGAAGATGCAGGTCTGCCATCCTTTCTGTGCAATTCAAAAATTATACAAGCTCAGACAAAGAATTAAATAAATATACACTTGCTGCTAATTAATTCTTTTGGCATAAAAACCTGGCCTGCAGGGAGGTAAGTCCATTCATCATTGATCTTTATCTTACCTATTATGAATGATCACATGGTCTTCCTGTGGAAATACGAATGCTTTTGACTACAGGGAGCTTTTTATTCCAGGTTCCTCTCCCTACTTGCTATGTTGTGCAGACCAGCCCATATGTATCACGTTAGCTTTCGAACTCACACAAAAACTGAAGTCTGAAACATTTTTGGTCTGAAGAGGATCAGATAAGGGCTAAATAACCTTTATCATTATCTCCATTCTGTGATTCAGAAAACTGAGACAGGAAGTGGTAAAACCAGCTGTCCGATCACACCCATGCATCGTTTTGGTCGTAGACAGGACTGGGGGGCCAGGCAGTCTGACCTCAGACTCCAGTCCCAGGCACCATGGACGAGGTGCCCTTCAGTGACCTGAAAAGGCCCGGGGTGGAATCCCAGGGGGGAATCTTGAAGCAACACTTCACTCTGCCTGAAACTCTTCAGTGTCTGCGTTTGCGGATTAGGAGGTGTGTATACAACTCAGGCCAAGAAGGCAGCCACTTATCTCTGTGAGCAGGGCGCTGGCACCTGCTGTGATGGGCACTTTCACGTGTTTCCAGAGACATCCATGGCAGGTGGCACGAGGTCCCTTCATTGTCTGCAGCCCAAGAGTTCCCCCAAAGGGGTGGCCGAGTGACCCCTGTCTGCACTCTTCAGTCTGAGTGTTTGCTCACTGCCACTTTCATGCCAACTCTGGCAAGCTAAATATCACATTTCCCGTTCACAGCTCCTTTCCAATTATTCATTCTTTATGGCAACTGAACATGATAGGTTCACCCACTGCCCACAACCCTGACAGAAGTAATACAAAGCCTTATCACTTCGCTTGCATTTAATTGCTTTCGAATGGGTCTGATTATGAAAACACTCTCAGCTCATTATTTCCTGTGGCCAAGATGAATGATATGTCACAGTGCCCCCAACACAGCTGGGGCACTGTGACAGGGGGTCAGTGCTCAGCTGATACCGATGTCACGTTGACCACAGTGCCGCAGGTGTGGACTCGGAGCCAGCGAAGCAGGCAGGTTGAGCGACAGCAGCCAGTGGAGGCTGAAAAAATATTTTAAACGTGTAAGGAAGAGACTTAGAAGTAAAGAAAAAGTAAGTTGGAAGAAACCTTAAGGATCATTCGTCTTTCTAATATTATAAATGCAAAGGCTGAAACTGCGGAAAAGAAAGAGATAGGCCCAAGGTCATCTATCCAGTTTTTAGAAGAATTACCTGGGCAGTTACTCAAGCCATGAACCCTGAAGTCACCCAGGCTTCATCTACTTGAAGACGTATTGCAGACATTTGCCTGTTTCATTTTATTAAAGAGTCAGTGGACAGCTCACCGTTTCATCAGTGTACATCCATTTCCTTTAGCTGCCGGTACTTAAAATAAATCAAGGTCAATGATGTTTGTTCATCTGGAAAATAACTAATGAAGTTCCTCTTATTTAATATTGCTCCTTCTCCTTTATCTAGTCTGTATCACCTCTTCCCTAGCTAGTTAGCATTCAGAAGAATTTATTGTGGTGTCAGAAAGAAACCCACTAAGATTATCTATGTAATCACAGCTGTATGTGTGACTGGTTTTATATTCGAGTCAGGTTTTAAATGGCTTTAAATGAGCAGAAGATGAAAAAAGAATTATTCGTTATAAGCCCAAATAGGTTTTGCCTTCAATACATATGTTAAGTATTTTTATTGAAATATAGTTAATGTATATTATTGTATCAGTTCAGGTGCACAGCATAGTTACTTAACATTTATATACGTAACAAAGGTTAGGAACCCTCTGACACCAAAAAAAGCTATTACGATATTATTGACTATATTTCCTCTTCTGTACCTCACATCCCCATGACTCGCGTATTTTATAACTGCAGATTTGCACCTCTTCTTCCCCTTCACCTTTCCTCCACCCCCTTCCCTCCATGGCAGGGACTAATGGCCTCCCAGCAGCCATCAGTTTGTCTTCTGTGTCCCTGAGTCTTCTCCTGTTTGGTTTTGTTTGTTCATTTGTTCTGTTGTTTACAGCTCTTTTTCCTTTCTTCCTCGTGGCTTGCCTACCATGATGCTTAATTATTTATAGTGCTGCCTTTAAGAAGTGCCACCAGGTTCCACTGCTTTGGATGCCACTTCCACTATTATTAGTCTCCGAGCCATTTCTTATTTCCTCCAGTACAATGAAGGTGGTGAAATGAGTAACCAGGCTTTCCTTTTCCAAAGCCCTCGAAGTGCTCAGCTCAGCAGTAGCCAGACTCCTGAAGCATTTAATGAGAACTATGGAAGACCTAATTTCCTTTGTTGTTCTTTGTTCCCTTGACCTCAGATAATCGGATAAGGGGCTGTGCAAGAGGACCGGTGTGATATTTCAGTGATTTATCTACCTTATTTTTCTGTTCATGTACAATCCCAGCACACCTGTGTTTTCTTGTTAGCCTTTCTCAAGACTAACTATGCTTCTGCATTCTCTTTCTTTGCTGCAAAAAATATCTGCAAATGTGAGATATTTGCTTGCTAGATAGAGCTCAGAGTTCGTTCTTGTGACTTCCTTCCTTTCTTTCTCTCTCTCTCTTTCTTTCCTTTTCTTCACTCTTTCAGTTTTCATTTAATCAAAATACTAATTTGAGTTTTAGAACATTCTAAGGCCCTCAAATTGATTAATGACACCTGTTATATGGCCCACTACTACGCACAGAGTTTGCAAAGGTTAGAAGCACACAGCCTCACCTATGAAGATGAATGTACTTCATTATTAAAAGAGAATGTCAACATGTCTGGTATGATTCAGACGCAGTGATCATGATGTGGTGATACATTTAAGTTACCTAATATATGTTGAGAGTCTGCTTGTGCAAAATTCTATACCAGTACTAGTAGTAAACTGTCACTCTCTGGATTTATGGTTTAATGGGTGAAGTTTACATATAAATGTTATTATTTTTGCAATGCTGACAGACACCATGTAGAATTATTTAAAAAATGAAACAAAACGTGGGTACTGAGGATGAAAGTATTTTATGACAGCTGGTTCTTGAGTTAGAATGTAAAGCAAGGGCAGAGCTTCAATAGGGGGATATGACTGTGTGAACCCCAAAATAGATGGGCCTGAGGGGAAAAATGCCTAGCATGATAGATCGGTATAAAGGGGACATTGTCAAAAAGGAAAAATAGGCTAAGATGTGTGGGGATTATCTGTACTATTTACTTCAACTCAATGCAAATCGACAATTTTCTGAAAATAAAATGTTTCATTTAAAAAATGAAAGGGGAAAGATGTCACACGATGGCAAAGTGAAAATGTCTACTATGCAATGGAGCAGTTGGCCCTCCACCAAGCCACTGTTGAGCTGAAAACCGTGACTGGAATCAACTGTCTTGGAACTCTGGATCCTGATATGACACTCAGCACAACCAGGGCCGAGTTCAGTGAAGGGAGAGATTGCTGATCTTTTATGAGTGAACCACAAGCTAGAACCAACTACCATCTCTGATTCCTTAGCTGTGGGGATAGCACCTCCTATTCTGGAGTGGCAGGCAGTGGGACCTGGTCTTCCAAAAATGTAGGGGGTATGTTTATATTGGCCTGGCAGTACCCTGAAGGACCTGTGCAGGTGCCAGCCTTGGTTCTGGCCCACTCAGCAGGTGCAGTGTTCCCTAGCAGCACCCATCATAAGATCTGAAGAGCTAAGCCACCTTCTTATTTTCTTTCCTTTTTGAGACCCAGCATTTAAGGAGATATTTTTCAGGTCACTGGCTGATTGCAGAGATAGTGGAACAGAAATTTTTTTATTTTTCATATTCCATGGCTGGATGCCTTCTGGACAGGCTATGTAGATATTCAAATATTATTCATCCAAAAGAGGGAATGAAGTTCCAATATATTACAACATGGATGAATCTTGAAAACATTAAGCTAAGTGAAATAAGGCAGACACAAAGGGCCAAATGTGGTCTGGTTATACTTATGAAGGATCTAGAATTGGGGAATTCATAGGAACAAAGTAGAAAAGAGATTACCAAGGTTAGGGAGAGAGAACTGGGACTTATTGCCTAAGGGCTGTAGCGTTTCCATTGGGAATGATGAAAAGTTCTGGAATGTAAAATTATTGTGAATGTAGCACAATACCGTGAATATACTTAATGCCCCTGAATTTAACAATTAAAATGGTAAAATTTTGCATTACATATATTTACCACAATAACAAAAAACAGCCCTACTACAATTAGGAAAGTGAAAATGGAACAAAATGTAAATTATATAAATAAACAATGATGACAAAACTGTCCACGGTTCCCCTGGCTGTCCCTTCTCCATTCGGGTGGGCTTGCTTAATCACCTGTAGGTAACTGTCGTTAGCTGGCAGTTCCGCTCCTAGATGTTGCCGGCTGTCGGCTGGGGCAATTCGGGCCCATGTTTCTCGCGAGTTCCCATGTAGCCCTCATGAGAAGTTTAGCCCAGACTTGTCCAGGTTCCACGGAGGGAAGGGGACGTTGGTAAGTTTTCTGGGTGTGTAGACTCAGAGTCAAAACAGTCATTTCCACTTTTTATTGGTCAAAGCCAGTCATCGAGACCTGAGGTGAAACAGACTTCACCCTTTTATAGGCGGAGTTTCGAAGCTGCATTGCAGGGCAGAGATCTGTGGTCACTTTTCATAATCTGTCAGTCTGTGCATACCCCACAATAAGGGACTGAATACGTGAATGGGTCCAAATGTTGAAATAATAAATAGCAATTGCAATTTTAAGAATATTTAATGAAATGGAAGAAAATGCCATATATAAAATTAAATAATATACAAAATATTAAGATATATGCACATATAAGTATATAATAATGTATGTGAATATATGTGTATTTCTTCATATATTTAAATTCATATTTTCTAAATTTTAATTTCATGGTGACAATTAGAAAAATTAACTTTCTCAAATTATAATTTTTTAGTGTTCTTGGCTTTTTAAATTCATATGTTCTTGAACTTACTTGAATCTTGGGAGCTAGTTTATAAATATCAACAGTTTTAATGTGGCCTTTATATTATCTCTCATATGACTGATCATAAAATATTATAATCCAGGATTAATTTAGATCCTACTATACTGACACTGTTCAAAACACAATGATGGATATTTTTAGCATTCCACAGTCCATCTTTATCTCATGCTTGATCTTTTAATCTAGATATTCTCTGCTATGAGTAAGAAGCTTAACTAACTAGGCCAACAAATCAGAAGCAAAGTACTTTCTTGAACTTAACTGATGGGAAGAGAAGGAAAACTTTGCATTCTACCTTACGTCGGTTTGTTAATGTTCACTCTTGGATACATGTTCACTGAACAGGTCCGTGAAATGTTGCACAGACCCTATTGGTGAAGAGTTGAGAACCCAGTGGGAAGGCAAACAAATGAACAGCCGTATGTTTATGGCAGCATCTGCTTATTTGCTGCTAGAGAAGGCAGAGATCCTGCCATAAGAACATCTCTGACTCAGATATTTTTTCAATTTGGTGGGTGAGGGAGGTGCTGGAGGAAGATTAAGAAAGTTGACCTTTAAGAATATGAATTTACATTTATTTTTTCAGCAAATATTTATAGTTTGCTTACTCTGTGCCAGTAAAATGTACCCATGCTGCATTGGGTGCTCGGAGTAGATCAATGAGCAGAGTAAAGCTCCTTGGCTAAGTCTAGGCACACGCTAGGTGAGGAAACCGCACACAAGTAAATATATAGGCACTGGGTAGTAATAGTGCTATAAAGAAAAATGAGCAAGGGAAAGAGTTGAGGGAAGATCTGGAAGAGTGTACAGGCACTACATAGGATGGCCCTGGGGCATCCTTCTGCTTGCCTTCTTCCCTCCTCCAATACCTGGAAGATGTAGGCTTCCCTCCAGGTACCTTCAACCCCATCAAGATCTGGAGTTAGTTTGGTCACAGTACTCTTCTCTTGGAATCAAAGGCGATGAAGCCTACACAGTCTTTCTCACACATACTTGCCAACTCCTCATAAGCCCAGGGTTTTCACTTAAATATGGACATGGGCCCTGGCTGGTGTGGCTCAGTGGATTCAGTGCTGGCCTGCAAACCCAAGGGTCACCAGTTCAATTCCCAGTCAGGGTACAAGCCTGGGTTGCAGGCCAGGTCCCCAGTAGGGGGCACACAAGAGGCAACCACACGTTGATGTTTCTCTCCATCTCTTGCTCCCTCCCTCCCTTCCCCTCTGTCTAAAAATAAATAAATAAAATATCTTAAAAATATTTTATAAGTCAATAAATATCAACGTGGACCAGCTGGATAACAAAAATGAGTGAGCTGAGTAAAGAATAAGGCATTAGTGGTGTGGCACAGCCTCAAGTGTACTGGATATTATCTGTTCAAATAAACAAATTCAAGTGTAATTATTCATGAATTGCTCCTTTTGGAACAGAAATTTTTTATCCCTTCTGTAAGAAGTCTTTGGCTCTAAGTGACTTAACTGAGGTGTGCATTAAATTGCCAAATTGAATGAAATCTTTGGCGCAGCAGATATAAATTACGTTTGCCAGAGCCAGCTGAATTATCCTTTTGTTATGCAGAGGAGAATTTGAGAGATTAATAGTTTGTGAATACAGAGAATTATTCTCCCATTAGATACCTCTGCAGTAAACTCATTTCCTTCAGTTTCCTCTGCCCCTTCCTGAGTTTTTTTGGGGAAAGTGATCCTTCCTCAATGTGGCCATCTGGGTGGGGTCAACATTTAAGCCATATTGTGTTCCCCTGACCTTCATCCTCACTCTTCAGACCCCTGGCCCCAGCCAAGGACTGGGGAGAGTTGAGAATCCAGTGGGAAGAAGCCAAGGCTAGGCTAAAATATACACAACATACTATTTATCACCTTTATCAAGTGGCTATACAACTAAGTGATATTAAGTACTTTCCCAATGTTGTGTAACCATCATCAATATCTATATGCAAAACTTTTACCATCTCAAACTGAAACCCTATCCTCACATTTCTCCCTCCTCCAGCCCATGAATAGCTCTATCTACTTCCTGTCCCTGTGTATTGGCCTGTTCTAGATACCTCACATGAGTGGAGTCATAGAGCATGTGGCCTTCCATGTCTGGCTTATTTCATTCAACATGATGTTTTTAAAGTCGGTCCATGCTGTAGCCTATATCGAAATTTCATTTTTTATATATGCATAATATTCCATGGTATGTACATACCACAGTTTGTTTATCTATTCATTTGTGGATGGTCACTTGGGTGTTTTCACCTTTGGCCTTTTTGAATAATGGAACTATGAACATCAGTCTACAGATATTTATTTGAGTCTCTGTTCTTCATTCTTTTGGGTGTATATGTATGTATTGCTGAGTCCTGTGGAAGTTCTTTGTTTAACTTTTTAAGGAACCAACAAACTCTTTTTCACAGTGATTACACCATTACATTCCTGCCAGCAACACATTAGGATTGTAATTTCTCACATCCTTGTCAACACTTATTTTCTGGGTTTTTGTTTTGTGTTGTTACGTTTCTTTATATTAGCCATTCTGATGGGTATAAAGTGAAGTGATATTCCTCGTTCTGATTTTTATTTCCCTAACAACTAATGATATTGTGTTAAGTATCTTTTCTTATTCATACTGGCCCTTTGTATATCTTCCCTGGAACAATGTCAATTCAAGTACTTTGCCCATTTTTGAATTAGATTGTTTTAGGTTTTTGTTGTTGTTGAGTTGTAGGAGTTCTTTATGTATTCTGGATGTTAACTGTCTCCAGGTATAGGGCTTACAAATCACAGGTATTTCCTCCCCTTCTGTAGACTGTCTTTTCACTGTCTTGATGGCGTTTTTTGATGCATAAAGGTTAATTTTGGTGAGGTTCAATTTATCTATTTTTTCTTCTGTTGCCTATGTATGCTTTTGATGTTTTATCCATGAAATCATTGCCAAATCAATGTCATGAAGATTTTCTCCAATGTTTTATTCTTTGAGTTTTATAGTTTTAACTCTTAAGTTTATGTCTTTGATCCATTTTGAGTTAATTTGTCTATATGCTGTAAAGTAAGGGTCCAGCTTCATTGGTTTGCACGTGGACACCAGTTGTTCCAGCAACATTATGGTCTTGACACCTTGTTGGTCGTGTACAGAAACATGACTAGTTTTTGAGTGCTGATATACCCTGCCACTCTGCCAAATGTGTTTATTAGTTGTAATAACTTTCTTATGGGTTCTTTGAGAATTTATTTTTTAAATTAAGCTTATGGAAGTGGCATTGGTTAATAACATTATATAAGTTTCAAGTATACAATTCTACGATATGTCATCTGCGTATTCCATTGTGTGCTTAGCACCAAAAGTCTACTCTCCACCTGTAAACATGAATTTGACCCCCTTCACCCTCTTCATCCTCCACACCCCTTCACCCTCTGGTAACACCGTCCTGTTGTGTTTATGAGTTTGTTTGTTCATTTGTTGCTGTTTGTTTTACACTGCACATATGAGTGTAATTATACGGTTCTCATTCTTTTCTGTCTGATTTAGTTCACATCTCATGATACTCTCAAGATCATTCCACATTGTCACAAATGGCAACATTTCACCTTTTTGGTGACTGGTATTCTGTTGTGTGTATGACCATATCTTCTTCATCCAGTCACACACTGAAGGACACTTACGTTCTTAGATCACATTCTCTGTTACTAGAAATAGTTTTACCTCTCCTTTTCCAATTTGGATAACTTCTAAACTTCTGGGAATCTGGAATGAACTAAAACTGAGTTATCCTAGAAGCAATGCTCTCAAGAAATCACTCTTGCTGCTCAGGTTCCCAGGAGTGACAATAGGTCCCGTGCTTCCTGAGGCTGGATTTTCCCTGGCTTTCTCTGAGTCTGGGATCGTTTTTAACAGCATCAGTTTCTTCTGCACATAACTCAGGAACCCTAGTTAATGTAATACCTTCCTGTGACTTCTTTCAAACAAACAGATTTCTCTGAAGAAAAAAACACAAAGAAACAGAAAAAAAAATGTGGCCGAAAATGGGACTCAATTTTCACATCTAATTCTTCTCACTGAGCATTGTCAAATTTTATACTAAATCAGAATTTTCCTGTTAACTTTTTTTTAAATGCACATTCCTGAACTGAAGGTAATGATTACTTTTTTAACAAACACCTCAGGTGATTATCAAACATATTAACCACGAACCACACTTTTAACACCACTGAATGTTTTCTAAGGTTGACCTCTCCGACGCATCTGTAAAATGATGACGTGCTTTATGATTGAGCAACTCTGTGGATGCTAAACTGTCTGCCCCGCCTGGTGAACCTGACTGATTTCAGGACTCCTCTAAAAAAAAGTTTCCCATTATTTTCACCACCAATATATTCCATATGAAATTTAATCATTGTGTCATAGAATGTTACGGTTATAGAATGACAGAAGCTGTTTTATTTCACTTTGCTTAAAAGGGCAGTTTTAAAGAATCAGATGAGCCTAATGAGATATATATTTTAACATAAGTGGTTTCCTTTGAAAACCACAGTTTCTTCTGTTCTAAACAATCTTATTCCACTTAAGCATTTGTAGATGTATTTCTAACGATCTCATAGCCCTAAGAAAGGTGACTTGGGGGTTGTTGGGCAAGGCCCTACATCCCAAAATAGCTATCCTTTTGTTCCTATCCATGGTTTACAACTCTTCTGCCTTGAAAAGTGAAACAAGGTGCACGCTCCATGAGGTGCTGAGCTCCCCAGATAATGACCTGGATGCCCGAGACACAGAAGAAGTGAGCAGAGAGGGGAATAAAAGCTTTCTCACAGGAAGAACATGTCTAACTGATCTGCATTTCTTAGTGTCCCGTTATTCCAGATTATGTCATTCCCCCATCTGTTTCTTCATGGTGATTGGTATTTAAACCCTGAAAAGAAACGAAACATAAGCTGCTGAGGGGAGGGAGAAGAGATGGTTTCATTTAAATGAAAGGATAAGCGTCTGATAATTTACATGTGAGACCCCCAAGGTTATTAGCATTGAGGTGACCAAAGCCTTAAACTCACAGTAAGCCATTTTCACACGTGGTAGAATTGTTGGTATCAGTGTTTGAAGTGGGCTTCTTGTTTGGGGTGTGGGTGCGGAAAACTAGGGGTTTTCTGGGTGCAGTCTCAAGCCCCTCAAGTTCACTAACTTGGCTGTGCTAAATAATAACCTCACGAGAAAGAATGGTTTCATGAAATGAAAGTAGATTGGCATCGGGCACATTTAGCTTCAGATCCTAACTGCATCTCTTTCTGCTTTCGGAAGGGCATCTCTTTCTATTGATCCTCACTTTATTTGCAAATGGCAAACTCCGAGAATCACTGAAGAGGGTGATTTCATTCAGTTTCATTTGATTAAACAGATAGTCATCGTGCACATGCACTGCATACTGGCAGGGCACTGGAGAGACGACAGTGTTTGAGAGGGGCCCGCCCTTCATTCTGCTTGAGTTCAGAAGGAGAAACAAACAAAAGAGCAACAAAGCAACACACAAGGACCGACCACAACAAAACGCATGCATTATGCATCAGGGTAAGAGTGTTGATAGCTGTGCCACAGGCTGAATAAGAAATCATGTTGGTTTTCCTTCTTCCTTTCTACTCTGCTGAGCATGGTCATGAATTTAATAAAAATTCATTCTCAAGTTTTGACATATTTATTCTCAGAAGGCATTATGACCAAAGAAAGCTGTCAGGTGTGTGCACGAGTGTGTGTGTGTTTACCTTAGTCACCACGAAACCGGAAAAGCTGACATTCACGCTGCCTGTCCCCTGCCAGACCTGATCGGCAGAGACTGGGATAGAACCTTCTGGGCACTTTATTCAGATGCCAACAATCTGAGAAGACGGTGGGTTTGTGCCCTAGCAGACCATCCTAAATTCCATTTTATTTTATTTTATTTATTTATTTTAATTAGAAAAAGTTTGTTTTTATAAAAAGAAAGGTGTAGTTAAGGGATTTGGAATCCAGGGGAAAAGTTAATCAGATAAAAGCTTCAGCGTTCTCTCATCCAAGCCCTGGGCAGTGAGCATCTCACCCTGGAGCGCTACAGCTCAGATGCTATCTCCAAGGCTCAGAGTCATCCAAAGGCACAAGGTGGAACTGCCTGTGGTCTCCTGGAGTCAGGGTGGGTCCTACATTCTCTTCCTGAAACAATAGCTTTTTACCTGCATTGATTACTAAGCTTTTTAGCTATTTCCTGAAACAAAAAGTTTTCCAACAGTTGAGTCCTGCATCAATTATTTTCGTTATCTGTTACATGATACAATTGAAGTAACAGATTCTACCTCTGGAATGGATTCTTATTTGAGATATATGAGACTAACATCATGACTGGAAAACAAAACAAAAAATTTTTAAAAAGACTTTTATCTGTAGAAGGTGTGAATTGAAAGTCATCTGTTCTACCCACCTGATCTTATTAAAATAATCTCAACTCAGGGAAGGAGAGTGATTTACCACGGTCAGTGAATGGTAAGATGCTCAGCCATGGGTAGACTCCGGCCTCTATTCCCAGGCTAATGCCAACGATGTCAGTCAAAGCCTTGTTGTCAGAAATGCCATCTATCCCAAGAATGAATTCCTTAAAACAGAAGCATAACTTTATTTGCAAAGCAAAAGAGAAGGATAGCTTATCTTCAGCCAGATTGCCAAATGACGCCTACCAGCTTTTTCTAACAGGCTATTTGTCCAGTGAAGACTGTCCCTGGTCCAGAGAAAGCGCAGGAGGAGGCATCTTGCGCGCAGAGGCACCTGGAGACCTCTAAAAACAGCAGCTGTACCAAACAGAAGAAACCTGAGCTCCCTCAATGGTATGGACTTGGATAGAATGCTAGCTCCCCACTGACCGATCCTGAAGAGACAACCTTTTAGCACTTCTGGTCCATTCACCTGAGACCTGTGAGTGCTCTCTTTTCCAGACCAATGAACTCCCTTAATAGTTCCATGTCTATTTGTGGTTCATATCAGGCAGGAGGAAGTCTCGGTGTCCCCAGCTGTCAGAGCAGATAAGTCTTGCTAAAAGAGGGAGCGCTGAGATAAGATCTTTCCGCGTGGAGTAATCTCTCCTGCAATCGGCTCACATAGAGACAACACTTTCTGTGTTACAGTCACTAAGCAGGGAAATCAATAAAAGCAGACTTGAGTGAGTCTAGATATTTTTGAGGAAATGTCTAGGAAACAACAATAACAAAAGGAGGGCAAAGAAAATCAGAAAGGACAAGGGTGAAAACGCATCTGATTTGGAGCTCAGGTCTGAAAACAGGCTTTGGAAAGGAGTGTAAACAGTGTTTTCATTGGCTCTGTTACCCTCCATGCTGAAGCTCAAGGCCATTAGCAGGCAGCACAGGGCTCCCTCCTTCTAACCCTGGTCTACCACTATTCCATTGTATATATTTGTGCACTTCACCTTGATGAACGTTATGCTGATGCACATCAGCCTGTTTACTCTGAACTTTAAAGGTTGGAAATTCACAACCACGTCCAAAATTGGGAAGAGCTGCCCAGCGACTGATGAACTCTACCCGAGGGCCTAATCCAACTGGGCCCATTCCTGCCCGAGCTGCCTACAGCTGCTTTGGCAATCACTGCAAAGGCAGCCTGAGGAGAAAAGACAGAGACCTCGTGGTCCACAAAGCAGAAAATATCTATTATTTACTGTACTAACTCTTTTATGTAGAGGGTACTTCCTGTAAAGGTAGTATTTGCCTTTTATGAAAATGTTTGCCAAGCCCTGGGCCAGCACAGTGAATACTCTGGTATCTTCTAACAGTTGTCAACAGTTGTTAAGACTTCCTGATGGTTCCTCATCTGTCACGTGAGCATACATATTGATGCACGTTTTTCTGATCCACCTGAAAGTAAGCTGTAGATATCATGACCTTCCCTTTCAAAACACTTCGGTATGCCTTTGCTAAGAATCAGATACTCTTCTGTAAAGTCACAATGCCTTTACTGCATAAACTGTTTAATAATTTCATCTGATAGCCCCTATTCATAGTTCCTCAATTGTCCTCAGCATCTTTCTATAGAATTTTTATTTAGTTTAATCAATACCCTATCAATATCCTTTCAATATCCTAGCATTGTCTTTTCTTATTGTTTCCTCAATCTATTTATCTAAAACCTGTGGGGTAGCTGGAGGCAGGAGTCTTGGCATCATGGAATATCTGGTTTCCCAAAAACTTTTCATTTTATGATTTTTCTTCCATTGATCAGTGCCTAAACCAAAGAAAATGGCTATTGTCTTTTTCTCATTCTGCAATTCCTTCTATATATTTAAGCTGATATTTTTCTGTAATGAAGAGGTTTTTTCCCCCCTTTGTTTTCTTCTTTATCTCTCATCATTATAGATTTGTGGGTTTTAAAAATTTGATGACTACACTTTATTACAGGCATTGTTTTTTTTTATGTTTAAACTTCCCAAAATTAGCTCTGCTTCTGTGTTCTTTGAACATGGTCCTCTGGTTTTTTAGTTTTTTCTTGCTTTATTCTGGCACAAGATATCATAGACTTACCTTGTACTTCCCCTATCTCAGAACTGGAATTATCCAGTCTCCAAGGACCTCTGGCTCTTTATTGGATAACAGTATTTAGAAATCAAGTAGGCAATGCAGTGCTCATTACAACTGGCTGCCTTTTATTCTAGGCTTTTTCAGTGTGTGGCTATGTACTTACATAAAGTCCTGAGCTTACATTAGGTACCAGGACTCCTCTGATCACAAATAAAAGGCAACTCACCCAAGACGCTCACAGCACGAATGAAGGCAGAGGTGTGTACCCACAAGCACTGTCGGAGGAAGGATGGCTTTGGAACTGGCAAGAACTAGGACCTCCGATGGATGCTTTAGGGCTTACGTAATTTCTCAGCCTAACTTTCCTCCGTATTAGATTCATTCTGAGGTACTGCCGCCGCCCCCACCTTCCACAAGTGATGGCAAATTTGTAAAGTGAGAGTTCTAGTCTATTTTAAACAGAAACACCTCCAAATCCTGGAGTTCTATCACCATTACTGGATGGAGCTTCCGCAGAGACCAGCGGGTTTTCCGCGAACCCTCAGCGGTCCCTCAAAATCGATAACGTCTGGCGAAGGGAGGTCTCCACCTGCTTCTGGGTGCTCCAGCATCACTTCACGGTGTTGAGATGGCCCAGGGACACTATTTTCCTTTCACAGGAATCGCCCTCTAGTAGTTCATCTCCTAGGCGCTGGCTCCGCTTCCTTCACCCACAAACCTTTGAGCAGGCCTATTAGAGGCTGCAGGCATAACTGCTGCTTTCTGCTGACATCTCTTTTAGAAGAACTTTCATCTGCTTCTGGTTTAATTACTGTATCCCCAAGAGTCTTCAGTATTCTTCCATTCATGGCCTGCTGAGTGGCGCTCAGATGATTTCTTAATTTCCCCAATTCTCCTGTCATAAAGCTCTTTCCCATCCAAAGCGGCAGAGTGTGCCTCTTTCTCAGCAAACTCTAGCTAAACTTAGAGTGCCATCTCCGAAAGGCACCCTGGGGAGCATTCCGTCTACTATCTAAGGCACACCATTCTACCTTGAGGAAGGAAGGAGGGGGCAGCCCTGAGATCGAACATTAGTTTTGAAGATACCGAGTCTGGCTTATTAATATGTGCTGTGATGTATGACTTCATGATCCTGCCCAGCTGGCTTCTCCGTTGCTGGATTGTGGAATCACTTTGCATGAGAGATGCGTGCTAACTACCTCAGTCAGAATGAGCAGATAATGAACTCGCCCTTACCTTTGGCTACGTTACTCTCTGATAGCAAGTTAACTCCATAGTTCTCTGTCCAACCTCTCTGATCTCTCTCTGAATTACGTCTCCCCGTCCATACCCTAAATACAATGTAGATATGTTTAATGTTTTGGGTATGCACTGTAATAGGCATTTCTCTAGCAATGCCCACACTCCTCCCTCTCACACATGGTCTCAGTTGTGCATCCTCTCTGCTCCCACAATCCCCTGTGCTTTCCGTCTGTTACATGTACTACAGTCATCAGTTTATTGTTGGTTTTCCTCAAAGGACTCGACTGCCTGACAAAATTCACACTTTCTTTATTTCTGTCCCGAGCACTACGACTTGCTCATAGAAGCAGCTTTATGGTGCTTCCTGATGTGAATCGGATCTGATGAAACTATAGCCCCAATAAAGCTGGTCCTTGTATTTCTGAATGGTGTTTCATGAAGAAGAAACACAGTTTTGGAATCCAAAAGCAATGAAAATATTTACAATAGTCTCTCTAAAAAAAAATCAAGAAGAGCTTCCATCGCATAAACCACAGTAAATCGGCCTAGAATCCTCATGGTCCCACCGCCGCTGATGGGGCCAGGAGCGATCCTAATGTGCACCCAACACAGGAGAAGATAATGGAGGGTGTCAGTCAGCTGCATATGAGACAGTGTTGTTGAAGGAGTTGGCATAACACTCAGGGGACTACGGTAATTATCGTCTTGCTCTTATTATTTCTTGCTCTTGTACCTGCAGCTCATCTGGGATTTGGTGGCTCTAAACTAGGCTTAGCTAGATTTGGTGCCCAGTTCTAGGCTGATTCTCGGCCTATTCTCCATGTCTCTAATTCTCCTTGGATTTGAACACCACAAAAAAGAAGCAAAACCCAAACACATGAGCACATTTCAGTCCTTTGCTTGTGTCATGCACAATATCTAGCCCACTAACATCCCACTAATATCCCACTAACCAAAGCAAGTCAAGTGGCCAAACCCAACACCAATGGCATAAGAGTGTCTACTCCTTCCCAGAAAGTGATGGGGAAGATGTGATTATTTGCTAACGATCTATGTAATCAATGACGATTGCCTTCTTGTCTGTATGGAAAAAACGTCAGACTCATGGGTTTGCATGTAAGTAGTTTGTCGGGAGTGCTCTCGGGACGGCTCCCGTGAGGGAGGTGGGATGCTGCCTTGGATGAAAGGAGAAGAGAAACTGTGGTGTAGTTACTTCTCTGGACCTCTCCCGTCTAGTGACACCAGCACCTGCCCCTGGTGCTCAGGCTGAACTACCTCTGCCGGGAGGGCGACTCTTCACCTGTTGCTCTCTGGGACTAGGAAGGTTTTACCCAGTAAGGAAAAATCAAAGGTTCATGAAGATAATTATTGTTCAACAAACACACTCTCTTCTCTGAGGCAGTAAAGTCTGCCTTCCCGGGCTGGCCTCTTCAAGCATCTCATATATATGCAGCTATACTATTACCATGAGCACTGAATAATTCAAAGATAATTTATGTAAACTTTAATCATTGATGCTGTACATATTTGTGTAGGTCTTGGTTGATGTTATTTTTCAGGTGAATACTGTTCATTTAATTCTTGCTGAGAGATAACATTCCATTGAATACTTTGCCCATTCCTTGAGCAGTTATGTTGCCTCTAAATTTTCATTATTAGAAATGGATATTTTTGTGTATAGGTTCCTCCCTCACATTTTAGACTATTCCTTTAGGTGCTAAAAGTAACTCCCAAAACAAATTGACAAATGACTTTTCCAGACTTCCACGCCCTGTGCCATCCACAATGTATGGATTATTTCACTCACCTGCCCTACCCGGCCCCACCCCTGCCATCACCACTGAGTCTGTTGGGAGGGTGACAGATAACAGGTGAATCAAGCACCATGGTGTTCTGTTTCATGTATCTCACGATTGTCTGCAACAGTATTTTTTTCTGTTTGTTTTCTAGTGGGGACATACCTGTTCGTGTTTTTTCCTTGCATGTCTACCAGGCACTTACAATTTTGTCTTGTTTACTTAAACTGTCAGTCAGAAGAGTCCCAACTTCTTTTTTTTTTTACTGTTTGCCATCTTTTTTTGTTTTCTTTCTTTTTTGTATTGTTGTTCAAGTATAGTTGTCTGTATTTTCCTCCATCTCTCCCCCCAACTTCTTATTGAATATAGTTTCTTGAGCCCGTCATGTGTCTTATTATTTTAATTGTGGTTAATTTATTTTTTGTTATGTATGCAGCTTTTAATTTTGATGTAACTAAATACGCTGATCTCATGAATGTTTGATTTTCTTAATGTGCTTTTTCTCCTTCACAGATTGCGATAAAATCTTAACCTCCGATTTCAAGACGGTCTCCCCCTTACATCCCTTGGCATATGTTCGAGGAAAGCAAGCTCACTTAATAACATTGTTAATTTGGAATGCTAGTATGTATATCAGCCAAGAACCAACTGTGCTGCCAAAATAATCATCTAATAAAATTCCTCCTGAAAGGCAAATATAGTAAAGCTTTTTTTTAAAAGACTATGTTCAAAACAATGTCAGAGAGCTCCTGGTTTATTGGGAGCAGGACCCTCCACCAAAGGAAGAACTGTGTACTGGGGATGAACACGTGCTCTCTCTCTGGGTCTGTTAGCACAGTCCCACCCAGCTCCTGCTGTAATTCTATTACTAACACAAGTCATGGCTGACTGAACACTCCCCATAGGTTACGTCCTTTGCAAACATTAACTCATTTAACGTCGTCGACAGCCCTTCAAGGTGAGTGCTAGTATCTTCATTTTGTAATAGTGGCACAGGTGGGATTCCAGCTCAGTGGCGTCTGCCTCTCAGGCTCATTCTTTTGGCCCCTGTGCTCTCTGCTGTCCCGTGTGACCCACGCCTGCGATCCTGTATCTGGCTCTCAGACCTCCCCTCGTCCCTGAAGGTCACCCCGAGGCTCAGCTCTGAGCTCTCTTGTCCAGAATTAAACACGACCACCTTGGACTTCTGACATTTTTTATTCTTTTCTCACTCTCTGGCTCTGCCATTCCATGGGGTACAAGAAACAATCAGAACTCTTTTTTCCCATTGTTTGGTGTTTTATTGTTTGTGTTATTACAGATGTCCCATTTTTTCCCCCTGCACCCCCCACCCCTGTGCTCACAGCAGTGGTATTTACAATAGCCAAGATTTGGAAACAGCCTAAGTGCCCACTGGTAAGTGAGTGGATCAAAAAACTGTGGCACATTTGCACAATGGAATACTATGCAGCAGAAAAAAAAGAAGGAATTCCTGCCTTTTGCAACAGCATGGATGGAGCCGGAGACTATTGCACTACGTGAAATAAGCCAGGCTGTGAAAGACAAATACCATACAATCAGAACCCTTAAGAGCTCAGCATTGTTTTGGTGGAGAAGTTTCATATAATTAAAGATACACAAAATAGTACTCTGTGGATTTAAAGTATTTTGATATGTTCAGCTTTGTTTTTCATGGCAAATATCTGTGTGGTAAGCACCTCTTAACTCTTTGGAAAGGAAACCAGTAGTCTTAGATTTTATATTTTTAGAGTTTTTAACAACCCTAGAGATCAACTTCACCTCTATTTCCAGTTCTCTGTTTTAGAGGTGAGTGTCATATAAAAATAAGTAAGTCAATAAACAAATACACAAACAATCTAGTAGCAGAGCTGGGATCAAAACCTGAATTTTCTTCCTGTCTCTTCCTGTTAATCTGAGCGCTATTGCCTGCTGCTTTCTCCATTCAGACAAAGAGAAAAGGAAGAGAGCCAAGATTCATGGGGCAACTCACATATCACATGCCTCGTTCAGTGCTTTACATGGATCATCCCATGTAATTCTCTCAATACCATTAGTAGTACCTCCACAGTGCAAATGAGGAGTACAAGGTAGAGGATTGAATCACTTGCCCACGATCCATAAACCACAGAGCCAGGATTCGAACCCACGTCTGTGTAAGTACACATTGGGGTCCCACGAACAGCAACTAGACAAGTCACACAGGGACTTTTGGCCCTGCAGCTCAGCCGCATTAGAATGTGACTCCTTCCCTACAATATTCTAGGGGGGGAACTATTTCAATGAAACACCAAGTGCCAATGGCCCGCGGACAAAGTAAAAGCCCATGTGCTGAACAGGAGAAGCCGGAGTAGTCAAGAGGGCAGTGATTACAGTGATGTGGCTCAGAGGCCAGGTTGAAGCAACTGAGCTTATTTAGTCTGAAGTCCAGCAAAGGGACTGGCAATAGCAGTTTTCAACATTGTCAGACGTTGTTATGCTGAAGATGGTGACCCGCTATTCCTCTACCATCTTTAAGAATGACACCAGAAGAATCTGCATTAAATGGCAGAAGTGGAGGAAAAGTAGAGCTTCCTGTCTGTCTGGGGACAGACCATGGGGAGGGGCTGAAGACTTGTTTGAAGAAGCACATTCCTCAACCTCTGGGAGAAATTAGCAACTGTTCTACGTCAGATTATATAGAACTGATGATATGATGGAGTCCCTTCTAGACCTAGAGATTTCTAAATAGAAAATTTGTCCAAAATGTAATGGTGATGATTAATAAACACAATAAATATGACAATTTTACTGGGCAACTATTGTTTTCTACTCAGCAGCCTGCCTCCTTATGAGGACATCCCCACTCCTGCTGGTCCTTCTGAGGTTGCAACCCTTCCTATTCCACTCACATGCTTTCAGCTCCTGTCCATGAGCTCATCCAATGGATACATTTGCTTAGTCCGGAGATTGGGTCAATGAGTCTCTTCCAGAGGATTTTTGTACCTGGAAAAAAGGGAATCCAGCTACAAACACTAACTTTGGGAAATACATGAAAAGTTGGGAAACTGTCATTTCCCAGTTATAGTACAGAGTGAACCAGTGAAATGGACCAGGGATGAGGGTGGAGGGCACCTAGCTTAAAGAGAGAGATTAAAAAAGAGACAAATAAAGCAGATTCAGAAAGAGAAACAAAGATAATAGACCCCAGCTCTTAGTAACATCCAGGTCTCTGGCTCCGATTTCTCTTAAGGGGCAGGCACATTCTGTCTCTTGCAGCCCCAAAAGCATTTGCAACAAATTGTTCTTTTCTTCAAGCCTGTTGGAGTTGGATTTCTGCCATGGAAAACCTAAGGGAGTTTACTAACACTATAATAAAATGATGGCGAGGATCACTACAAATGTAGCTACCACCAATTATGCAATCAGCGTTTACATTATGATATCTCACTGTCTGCCTCTGCATTTTTTACAATCATTCCTCTGTTCTTTGGACACCGTAGGTATCATGCTGAGATAGAAAAGATTGAATTCAATGAAAGACTTCACTATAAGACATGTTGACACAACTAGAAAATAATAAGATGATTCTAATTCTACCTGAAGGAAGATTGAATTCTTTTTGAGGAGCAGAACACAAAATAACTCTCGCCTTTAATTTTTCACGAACTCCAATACATTCCAGCCTCGTATCTTGCTATTATCCCTCTTGTTCAAGCCGCTAACTCCTCAAATACTCCCAGGTCCACCTGACTGCCCTCTCTGGGGGGTTCTTCCCTCTCCTAACACCCACCTGACTCACTCCCTCATTTTCATCTAGTCTTTGCTCAAACATCAATTGCTAGCCCCCTGATGATAAATGAGGTAACACAACTGAAGTATTAGGAGAAAGTTTGACACTTCATAGGCACTCAGCATTCCCCAGGCTGCCATGTCTTGTGGGCATTGGTGGTGGAGGAGGGGAAGTGTACAATGAGGTTTTGACAATATGATAATAATAGCAACAAAAGGATCAATAAATCTCTAGTCCTTAGCAGCTAAACTGCTGAGCCCCCAAAACTCACATGAATGAATTTAAATATCAAGTTCACCTTTCATTTTCCATTTATTGCACGTGGCGGACCAGCGAAGTGGAGCAGGGACGAGGGTGGAGGACAGCCCACCTGACTGCCACATGAGTATGTCACCCTGGCCCCCTGTTGCCCCCAGTTTGAGATGAGTGATTAACTTGTTTCTGCAGGGAATTATCCCAGCTGGGTCCCCAGAAGTCTCTGCACTAGGTCAAGTCATAGGAAATCCCTCTGCTGGTTGGGTATCCTTGATATAGGGCTGTGTGGTGGGCTTGTGCCCTCTACAACTTGGGTGCACTGATTTTCATTTTCTTATACTTTCAAAATCATGTCAAATCTAGTTGATTTAGGAAGCCTTCCCAAACCCTTTGGGGACCAAGACATTGCCACCAGAGCTGTGTAACCATCAGTCTGCTAGCAGGGTGAAAGGATGAGCTGTCTGGGACAGAAAAAAACATGTGGTATCCCCTGGCAGGGCCCCACAATCACTTCTCCCTTTTCTCCACTGTCTGAGCAGCATGGGCAGCAGGACAGATTCCTTGTTGGAATGAGATTTTGACCAATGAGGTCTGCTGTTGGGGATGCTAAGGGACCACCATGCTTCAACGAGTTTTAAGAAGAAGAGGAGGCATATTAACATGTGTCATGCATCTGGCCAAGCATTGGGCTAGAAGCTCTATTTACCATTTAATTCTCACCTGAACACAATGATGTAGATGACGCTATTCCTGTTTCCTGTAATACACTAGATTCTCAGAGAAACTTGCCCAAGACAGCACAGCTGGTAAGTGACAGAGCTGGAGGTCACCACATCTTGGTCTCTTGTACTGAGCTCACTGCATCATGCTACCTGCCTTCCACATCGGTTACAATCCTCCAAGCCCTGGACCATGGCCTCAGCCCTCCAGACAGCACAGGACAGAAAAAGGATGCATAAGCACCCAATTTAAGAACCTGTCTGGTGCATGACAAATGAAGAAACTTAGAACTGGAGGAGGAAAGTGACTTAGCTATAGTCACTCGGCCAGCTAGTGTCTGGGATGGAGTCAGTAGTGTGATTTTCCCCTTAATCACTACAGTTGGTGGACTGGGGGCAGTGCATGGAAAGAGTGTTGGCTTTTCTCCAAACAATCCCCAACACTAACTTCACAGGCACCACCGCACCCAGGATGACAAATTATGGCTCTGTGAACATCTGACACCCTCTTCTGATCTGTTGATTGCTTCATGTAGCTTTGGAGGCTGGAGTGGGCATCCAGCTTGGCTAATATCTAAGGGAACTACAGAGCACATGACTTTGAAATTAAGAAGCGTTTCTTTGCTCTTGAAATGACCCTAATTATACTTGTCAAGAGATTTCCACTTGAACAGATTTAACAAGAAAACTAAAGGGTGAGTGGACCTTTGGAACTCCAAATGGGAGAGGTTTGGTGATGACATTCCTCCGAGGCTCCTCTCTCTGGAGTCTAACCCGGCTCAAGTGCTCAGGACAGCCCGAGCAGGCACAGCAGCAGGGGCATCTGAGACAGGCTTCACTAAGGAAGGTGGCTTCTTTGTCACAGACACCTCTTGTTCCTCCCGCCCTCAGAAAGCAGGAATCTCTGAGGCTCAGTTCCACAAATGCAAAGTTTTGGATGCCAACGGCAAACTAAAGAAGATTTAATGCAAACCTCAACCAGCTCTACCTCATCCCTGACAAAATCCTCCAGCCTGCACTTGGATTTCCCCAGTGACAATGAACTCACTTTTGAGCCCTGTCCCCTTTATGCAGTGATGGGCATGGAAATGAATGTCAAGACCTGAGTTAAATATGGGATTTCTGGGCCTCGGTTTCTCTGTCTATGAAATGGGAGTACGAACACTATCAGAACAGGTAGTAAGTAATTCAGTGATGGAATACATACACCAAGCCTGACACCGCACCTGATACTCAGCACAGGTTCGATAGGTCCTTGTCCTTCTCTTTCTCTTCTCTTCTAATGCAGTCTTTCTACAGTATCATACCATTTGGAATAATTCCAATGACTAGACTAGAACCTCTTCAGAGGTTACTTCTAAGTATATGTGCATGGTCTTAATTTTCCCTCGTCTTCCCTAATAACTCCACATATTTAATTGGCTCACCACCTGAAGGTCCATTTGGCACCTCCAGTGAACTTGACTTTTTAGTTATCAGGCACAGCACAGGTAAGCACGCCCTCCCTGTATCCTAAGATCTTCTTGACTTGACTTCTCTTCCTCCAGGTTTAGCTGTTATTGGGTTCATAGATGGAAGTTGGTACATGTTTGTTGACAGAGTGGATGACTGTCACGTGTATGTTCAGTGCTAGAATGCAACAGCTCTGTCCTGAGCACCATACTATTTCTATGACAGGCACTGTATTAAGCACCTGGGAATTAGTGGATCTCATGAGACACAGGATTTGCAACCTATGAAGGGGAAAATGTAATCATTGCTTCAATCATTCACATATGCATACAGCTGTTAACTGGCACCTGGAGAAGGCCACGAGTCCATCGCATCCTCTTTTAATTCCTTCTTTTTTGGTCAGCGAAATACTAGACTTCCTAGCCCCTGCTTCTAGGCAAGGCCGTGTGACTCTCTGTTGCCCATAAAATGTGAGCAGAAGGGATAAGTATTCCTCCCAGGCTGAGCCAGTGTAAAATAGTGAGTCTTTTCCTTCCTCTGCCGTAGTGAATTGACAAGTCAAATGTGGAGACAGTGGCATCTCCCTTAGCCTGGGCCCTTGAATGGCTCTGTACAGTCCCACTGCATCAGTTTGCTTGGAATATGAATGTATACAAGAAATAAACGTGCATTTGTTTATACCACTGGTTTTTCAAGGTTTATGGGTAACTGCATTAACAACCTAGCTTATGTTGACCTACGTGGCTCTCATTAAGCACTATAAAAGGGTAGGATTGAAGGTAAGTGAAAGAAAACATACATTATTGAAGGATAGATACATACCTTGGAAAACTTCCCTTTGAAAAGGTCACTGTTTATCTTAATTTTCCTAACCAAATTGTTATTTACATCTCAGGTTGGTGGTTAAAAGGCCAGGCCCCATAGTGAGGGTCTAGCAGCCAGAGCCACTAATAAATGGCCAATTAAAACCATGGGACATTTATTTCCCGAGAAACACAGCATGAAATATTTTCTTACTCGTGTAGGTTTATAGTCCCTGTTAACTTCTTAGGCTAAAAATCGTTCCCCTTTGACTGCTGCCACAAGTCACGAACCATTTCATCTTCTTTTCCCGATTCCTTATGTAACTATTTGCTCTATTTTGAATGTATTTCTAAGCATGGCTTTGGAGCTGGAATTTGAGACATTGAAATATCTTCATGGTACAGCAGGATACAGAAGAAGTAAACCCGGGTACTAAGCTCCCATACAGGCACTTTGCCTCTATTGTTTTATTCAGTCCTCCGTCTTTCCAGTGAGGGAAATGGCACAGCCCTGCTATCCCTACGATAAGCTAAGACCCAGTGCAGTGAAGTGACTGACCCAAATGACACTGGTAACACATGGCTGAGCCAAGATTCCAGTCAATAAGCATCTGGTCCCGGAGCCTGCACCCCAGGGAGCAAGAGTCCAGTTCTCATTTCTGACTTCGTCCCAGCCCGGCTCCGTTCAGTGGTAAGAATCCACTCATGCACCCCTGGAGCAAAAGTTGATTGACTGCTTGAAATTTTACAAAATATTTTAGAGTTCATGATCACCTCCACTTCTTTTTCCTTTTATTGTATCTCCACAACCTTCCCTTGGATGCGTTGAGTATATAGGTTATAATTTGAGGAGGCAAATGCCCTAGATTTGTAACTCACTAACCGTGAGAGTGAGGCACATTTCAGCAACCACTTTGAACCCCAATTTTCCCTTCTATGCAGTCGGGGGCATAGATTGTATCAATATCATAGGATCGTTAGCAGAGTAAAATGAGATCATTGATGCCAAGCATATCAGATTGATGGTTGAGCCTGGGACATTGCTCATGCACCACCAGTGCTGACCTGTGTTATTAAAGCTGCCTTTTCTTATTGAGTGGGGAACGTGAAGACCTCAGGCTAGACGCCGCTAAAGGAGAGGAGACAGGGTTCCTCTGCGGTGACCTCCCAATGTTGCATAGAAGTCAACAGCACAGCTGAGGCTCAGGCAGGTCTTCTTCCCGCTTGTCCACTGTTCAACCTGCCTGACCTCAACTTTATGGGCCAGGTTACCTCCATGAGTAGGCTGGGCAGTCTGTCACCCATACAGCTGTCTTGCAAGACAGAGAGAATAAAATATAAAATTATGGAAAATAAGATAAGATAGTCCAGATTTACAAAATGCTGGCAGTACTATTTAATTCTAAATTACAGAGGAAAGTGATGGAACAGCATAGCTATCTCGTGGCGTCAGAGGAGGCTGAATGTCAGCTCTGTCCTTTACAGTTCATGTGAGTTGGGACAAGTTACTTAAATTCTCCAGTAATCAGTTACCTTATCTGGAAAATAAGATGTCCAGTCAGTGTTGTTTATATGAGCCTCCTAGAATTCTCTGCAAGAATGGAATGACAACATCCGCCAGTGCTGCTAGGCATAGAGAAAAGATCTACTAAGGCTGGTCATTCTTATTTTCAGTCTAGTGATTTATGCAAAGTACTGAGTTCGGTGCACATTTCAACCCGCACAAAATGCCAGCCCTCACTCTGGGTAAAGGGTAGGTGATTACCCAGGGGCCTCAGAGACTCAGGCCCCGGCAGAATGAAGGTTAGTGACACGCAGTGCACTTTCCACGGTTAGTTGTGACTTAGTAAAGAATCAGTTACAGGATTAGAAAACGGTCACTGCCATAAGTTGCTGTACATATATGTGTACATGTATGTACACACTGTGTTTGTGTCTTGCAAAAAACAAGGTTGGAGAAGGAAATCAGACTCTAAATGTGGGAAAATGTGTGTTCTTGATGACTTCTCTACTTTTTTCAATAAACTAAAGTAATTAACATTTTTAAGAATGAAGTAACAAAATAAGAGCTGGACTTGAAATCTGGGAGTTGTACAGAAGGTAGTTGTTCTAAGGGAGGGACTGGACAAACTAAGATTAAAGTGAATCTGATTTAAATATGGAACATATCATGCTTTAAACCAGAGAACTATAGACCTTAGCAAGGGTTAGTTTTGCCAGGTACTTGGGGCAGCCTCTTCCTTTACCACAGCCTCAGTCATCAATACCGCGTCAAGTGAAAAAAACTAGAAACATACAGATTTTGTTCCAAATAACTGATATTGTAGAAAGGAGGAGGAAGGCCCTGTGAGAAATTGTTTCTAAGGTATTAATGCATTCCAATCATTGGGAGAAATGTTAAAATTCCCAAGTTAGGAGTGGGCCATCCTTGTCCTACAAGCAAAAGCTTTGGCTTCTGAAAAATCATTGTTGAAATTGAGCTTTATTTTCTTATTGAAAATTCACTGAGTGCAGAAAATAAATGAAAATAGAAAACAACTTTTTAATGGAACTTTCAATTGCCGTTTAAAAGGATTGTCTGAAGATTACAGGAGGTAATCGAGGTAAACCAATTTGCATCTATGTAATAAGCACCAGATAATTATTAACACTTAATTATATTGTTGTTATTGTCATCTGTAATCCAAATGCTCCATTCTGAACACGTGGCCCCTCGGGGGCTTTTTCTCTCTAAATCTGTAGCTGTGGAGACTGGTGCATGCATTTCTCCTTTCCGTAGCCAGAGCTATTACCTGTTTGAAACATTCCCCTCATCATTCAATGAAATGCTGCCTCTAACCTCAAGTACCTACCACTGAGATGCATTAGGGTTATTAATATTGAACCATTTCATACTCTATCACATGGGCTACATTTTCATGAAATACGTTCTTATTTAATCATCTCCACATTATTTTTGAAATGCCTGAAAAATTTTGACACTTAGATTATGCCTTATGTTGGGAAACAAATCTAGATTTTCCAATTGTAAGTTGAGTGATTTTTGTGTTTTTCTGGACAGGTCATGAAGTTTGTAAGCATGGTGTGAATTTAGTGCTTACCATGTATCTATATCCCCAGTACCTATTAGAAAACTTCACATAAGGCCAGTGGTGTGCTGGAACCAGCTCAGGGATTTTGCAAGTCAGCTGTTACAAGCAATTAGCTTGAAATTGGTCATGGTGGGAATAGTTCCACCTGAGAAATCAGTGCACTACAAATTTGGGCTTCTACTACCAAAATAGAAAAATATGGTTGTTAAATATTTGCAAGCAAACCACTGGGAATAACTCAATAATTCATTGGTGAATGACTATCCTGTTAAGTAACCAATTCCCCTCTTTTGAGCGTATCATCCAATTTTTTTTCTTTATTTTTATTGTTGACACTAATACAGATGCCCCCACTTTCTCCATCTTTGCCCGCTTGCACCCATTGCTCACCCCTTCCCTTTGGTCATCACTACACTGGTGCCTGCATCTACGAGATGAATATTTGTTCTTGGGCTAACCCTGTTTAAATCTGAAACCATATTGTCCATGATAGAAAATTCCATAGAATTATCAGAATCTGAGGAAGCTCATATTCTTTTTAGACTAAATGGAACGATCAACTTTATATCAGTGGTGTAAAAATAAAATCTATCCATGTAATTAACATTAAAATTAGTAGTTTGTAAATAGCAGTACTTTCAAGATGGTAATATGATTTTTTTTACCTGCTTACTTAATTTATTTTTAGCCAAATTTGTACTACAAACTTGCTCTTGTGGAGCAAAAAGTGGCCAGGTACAGTGGGAATGGAAATAGATTGTCTGAAACAACCAATGGCCTGAGCAGATAGGTGAGTGAGAGCCAGAGCAGCAGTAGAAACCCATGACCAGACACACCCTCACATTCATGTGTGTGCACACATATATGCCCACACACAGACTCCCACACAGTGCTTGTTGGCACGTAATAACTGTAGACATTACCTAGTGCTGACTCGGTGCTAGGACCTGTCGGAGCGCTTTCCAGGTATTGTCGTAGGTCATCTGCAGAGCAACCCCTAGAGATAAACATTAATGTTATCTCTGTTTCAGCGATGAGAACCTGACACACAGGCTATCCAGGTCATTAAGCTAGTCCCAAGGTCAAAAGGCCAGTCAGTGTTTGAACACAGCTGTCTGAGCTCTGAGCCCTGAGCCCACGCTGACCTCATGGCAGTGGGAGGTGGTAGAAAGGGTATGTGTGCTGGACGTTCACGCCTGGTTCTGCCATTTTGCAGCTGGGCCGACTTGAGCAAGTTCATTAACCTCTCTGAGCTTCAGGAGTTCTTCTGTACAAAGTAGTCACAGGAGTGGTGAAAAAATCATATGATAACACTCATGGTGAGTGTGGACAGAGTAGGTTTTCAACACATAGTGCATGCTTCCCTTTTCCTTTGGCGTCTTCTGTGACTCATGTGAGCAGCACCGAGGGCCTTGGTTCTGCACGCGAAGACCCTCGGACCTTGTACCAGAGCATGTAGAGCTGAGAGCATCCAGACTTGCTTGCCTTTACTATTCTGTGCCTATGTGCTTTGCCACTGAATGAAGATAATAGTGCTTGCCTTACATGGGTTTTAGGAAGATCAAATGAGATCATTCTGGGGAGAGAGCTCTACAAAAGTAACATAAGGGCATGTCAGGTATTCTAATTAATTCTACTCTGTCTCATTCACTGGAATAAAGGCAGAAAGAATCCCAAAGCCTAAGCATTGTTAGGAGACAGACTTGTATTTTCAATTGTTCTTCTGGAAATTCTAAAAGTAGTTTCAGCCTAAATGAGTATTGAAGCGATTTCAATTTCCCTTAAATTCACACACCAAAACCTTGTGATTTAGGCTCACAGAAAATACCACTGCAGCTGTTTGCCTGTTCTCAGCTTTAATCAAGTACTTAGTACCTAGCAGGAAGAAAATAATGTCCTCAGTCCCAGTTAAGCCTTTTAGCAAGACAGGCAAGCTCACCTATAGAGGGCCCACTAGGATTTGAAGGTCCAAATTCATTAGCATGGTTTCCAAGCCCCTGCACAGTCTGAAACCTATTTTATCTCTATCTGTCTGCCCTTCTTCTCCAGATTCCACTCCTCGCTCTGTTTCCCCTGATCTACTCACCACTCAGTTGATACATTACATTCCGCACCTCTGTGCTTTTGTCCCACATTTCTCTCTGTCCAGAAGGCCTCTACCTCCCCTAGCCTCCCACTACCACACATCGACTTTCCTGTTGGTACTTAAATCTCATTGTCCTCTGGACATAACTCAAACACCCCTTATTCTATAAAGTCTTCCTTCTCTGTCTTACTCTCAGTCAGAATTTGTCTTCTTCCACTAATGGTTTCCTTGGAGCCATTTACACATCCATGTGTCCAACCTTCTTTTCGTGTATCTGTCTATCCATCCTTTCCCTTGCCCCTCTCTCCTGCCCTCCTACTTCTATCCCTCCATCCACCCCATCCTTCTTTCATTCCTTCTCTCCCTGACTCCTTTCCTCCCTCTCTTCATGATAGAATATTCATCTATCATCCAATATCTGAGTGTCTCCTGTCATCTAGGCACTGTCCCAAACCTCAAAGTCCTAACAAAAGGGGTGGGGGGGCATGTGGAAACAAACAAACAAAAAAAGAAAACACACTCTGAGTCTCAAACAGCCCTTTATTTAATATTGAAAAATTTCAAAAATTGTGGTTGCAGTGAGTAAAGGAGATAATGGTGTCAGATGCGAATGAAAAAATGTTATTTTTTTCCTCATGGCTGAATCAAAGAAGACTTCAGTTAGAAGGTAATATCCACACTTCCCTACTGTGAAGAATGGGTAGGGAATGGCCATATGCAGCCCATGAATTGCAGTAATTTTCATACTGTCATATGCTTCCCTAGCTCTGTTTTCTGACAGTCATTTGAGGGTACAACTTATATGCTATTGTTCATTCTTAGTCCCTTGAGGAGTGCCAGACACATTGGAATGAATGAATGAATACATGGTGATAATGTAGGAAGAAGAAAATATTTTATTTTATTTTCTTTCCTTTTCTTCATTTTTTTTAATGTAAAGGAGTACTCTGGAGGCTGATCTGATGCTACATCATGAAGCAATACTAATGCCTATTAAGCACTTAGTATATTCCAGACACTTGCTGAATATTTTTCCTGCAGTCTTATAATCAACCTACAATACAAAACAATGTTGGTTGGTAGGGATTGTCATCATCTTTAAGACTGAAAAAATGCAACACACAAAGAGATGAAGCCATTTGTCCCAGGTCAGACAGTTGTGACTTGGCTGCGATTCAACTCTAGCTCTGGTTCCAGGGCCCAGGCTCTTACCTGCTGTGTGACACCACTGTCCCCACTGGTCCTTCTTCCTCAGGTGCTGCAGAGGCCAAGGGCACTAGGCCAGGGAAGGGGGGTGTTCCAGCATCACATCAAAGCAAACCTGGTCTGTGTGTCTCTACCTAAAACTTCGGTTCAACCTCAGGGGACACTCTGATGGATCACTTGAATTATTCTACTCAGTGCCTAAAATCTCTTCTCTGGGATTTTGACCCACAGCATTGCATTGAGGAGTGACACATTCTCTATGGCACTTTGAATTAGGATTGTCTTTGATACCAGGTACCCCATGTTCCAAACACCAGCTCTGTCATGCCCAAAAGATCCCAGACAAAAAGTACAAACAAAAATCTATTCCATTTAGTCCAGTTTACATTTCATCATCTGTAATAACAGTACAATGACACGTAATGAGTCAAAATTAAATTAATGAGTCAAAATATGTCACATGTTTAGCATAGTACCTATCATATGGTAAGTGCTTATAAACCAGAGACCTTGAGGTAGCTTCCAAAGCCTACACAGCCTGGCCGTCTGTCATTCTGTTCCTCTGTTATGACTCTACTCGCCTTCTCCACTCTCCCTCTGTTCACTCTCCTCCCGGCACACCACCTTATTGTTACTTAACATGCCAAACAATCTTCCTCCTTTGCACTAACCTTCCTTTCCCTCCAAATGTCCTTTCCCTACATGTGCGCGTGGCATGCTTTTCCTCTTCAAATCTTGGTCCAAACATTATCACCCGGTGAGCTCTACCGAGTCTGCCCTATTTAAAATTGCAGCATCCTCACCATTCTCCCTTCCCCATGTCCGATGGAATGTTTGGCCATCATACTGATACCCTCTAGCATATTATATAATTCACTGCCTCACTCCACTAGAATATCAAATCCAGGAAGGCAGGAAGCTCTGTATCTTTTATCCTCTGCTGTATCCCCAGCAGTACACGGCTCTTGGTAAGAGTTTAATATTTGCTGGATGAATGAAGGAATAAGTAGATCTCTCTAAATCTTTCCCTACAGTCACTGTTCAAGACAAAGGACCACAATTTCTTCAGTTTTTTCTCATCAGTTCCTGTTTCATAACCAATTCATTCTGAGGGTAATTTTTTTTTTACTGCACACAATTTCACTGTTACATTTCCACCTTTATGACCAAAAAGCTGAAGAGAAATGAACATGATGAAAATAGACAAAAGTAATATACATACTTTTTAGAGGTGCAATTTCCACTTGAATCATTTATATCCCTTTTTAATCAGAAACCGATGATGCACAAAAGCAATCAACGGATCTGAAAGAACTCGGGGGGATGGCAAAAACCAGTGTGCTGATAATCAACCATGGATTTCTTTGATGTCAATTACTTTCACTGCTGAGACCCCAAAACCTTTCATGAAATGCTCATTTTGCTCACCTTTCTCCTTTCTTCACGTTGCAGGATGACATTCTCTCAGGCGCCTGTTTTCCCTGCCCTCCTGGTGCAGAACTGTGCCATGTTTTTCCCCTTTTCAAACCTTCCAACACAGGACTACATTCATGCTATCTTTAGTAACTTTTCTTTAGTTACTTTTTGGTAGCACGTAAGAGTCTTTTTATTTGAATTCCTTCCCCCCCAATCTTTTTTTTTTTTTTTCATTTCACTGTTAGATGTTGATACTTCTGGAGTAGCTGAGTAAAGAGCTTAGCAAATTCTATCTTAAAAAATCAACAGTAGAACTGGACAAAACTGACCAAAATAACTATTTTGGGACTTTGGAAATTGACCAGAGGCATACACCAAATCAAGAGGTATTTTTTTTTTTTAAAGTTACCATAAAAAATCCACCAAACTGCCCTGGTTGGGGCAGCTCAGTTGGTTGGCCCTTGTCCTGTAAATTGAAAGGTCGATTTTCCAATTCCAGGTCAGGGCACATGCCTAGACTGTGGGTTTGGTCCCTTCACCCCCTTCTCGGGGCACACACAAGAGGTAACCATTTGATATTTCTTTCTCACATCATTGTTTCTCTCCCTCTCTCTCCCCCTCCTTTCCCCTCTCCCTAAAAATCAATACGCATGTCCTTGAGTGAGGATTTTTTAAAAACCCACCAAACTAGGTAAAAACAGTGATTTCGTTTTCCTGTTTCACCTTGTGATTCTTTCACCTGACCTCCTGGCCTACAAGGATCTTCTTTCTCTGACTCCACTTAAAAAAAGACATGATTTAACCGTTCGGAGAACCGTAGCAGGTGCGGTCAAAGGTAGAGTCTGACGTTGACTGTTTTCTCGCTCTGCCCACCCCGGAGATGCATTGTACAAATGCCTTTCAAGAAAGAAGAGGAACTAGGGACATTTCCTCCTCTCCTCCCAAGGTAATAAAAAGGAAATAAAAGAGTCTTTTATAAATGTCACAATGCTGCCTTTTATCAAGGCCATCAGCTTCACAGTACACCACCTTATTTATTGTTCCTTTTATCTGGCCTTAGATAGAATCCTGTTGGCATATTTTCTGATGGGATAGCAGTGTGTGCATTTGTGTCTTTACATATAAATCAGACCAGTTGTTGCCATTGTTTGATTTCCATGGCATTTCTTGTGGTCAGTTTTAAAAGTGGGAAAATTTATTTATTTTTGCTCTTTACATATTTGAAACACATCTCTCTGCAAAAGGCTTTGCTTTCTCAGATGTTAGGGCCAGTGTTTCACAAAGTCTCGAAGGTCACGAAAGGGAAAATGAATGAATGTAGCTATGGAATTATGATGCAATAAAATATGTGGGTGATGGAGAACAGGAGGTTTGCAATTTCTCAGATGGACAAAAGCAGTATCTCTATTTCTCAAAGCTGCCATGCATCTATAGGCTAAGTCATGTGGGATGGCACACAACACCCTTACTTGTCATTTTTCAGATGAGGAAAATCAAGTTCAGCTAAAGAAAAGGACATTCAGGTTCACCTACTTAGCACTTAGAAAAATTCATTAAGGTCAATATTCTTTCAGTAACAACCAACCATCACTTTTTCCTAGCATAGCAAACTTGGGCAAGTAACTAAATCTCTCTAAACCTCAGTCTCTCATCTATAAAATGGGACAATAACACCTATCTTCCAGAGTTGTTGCATATGGTTATGCGAGCTTCCTTCCATATGTCGTATGTATATGTATGTGTATCTGTGTCTGTATCTACATATACATATATGCCATGCAATGCCTGCCATAGAGTAGATGTCTAGAAAAGTCTACATGAACCAGTGCTTTACTCTTAGCAGTCTCTTGGTGTTACAAATGTTTTGGTTGTTCTCATTCACTTGTTCATGCTTTCATCAGAAAAATATCTATTGAGCAAATACTGCATGGCAGGTTCTGTGCATGCTATTTAGGCAGGAGCAGAACTCAAAGTCTGGGAGGAGAGACAATGTCAACATCAATACTCAAGTTACATGATAGAAGAGGCAAATGATCTTAGGATGCAATAGTTTTATTGGAGGTTTTTGGTTTGCTTTTTTAAAAAAATGAAGTTAAGTATAAAATAAAATTTTAAATAATAAAATTATGTAAAGATTTCAACCAAAACATTGGAGAACTCACGTATATAATGTCATAACTCTGTTGTCTTCCTCACTCTCAGTTTGTGCTGAGTATCTGTGATCATGACCGACAGATGTGTGCTCTTACTCAGCCATTCCCCCTTCTGCTAAAGTAGAGTTTTCATCTGGGCATGTGGCATCCCAGAACTGAAATTCTATTTCCTAACCTGTCCTGCAGCTTTGTGAAGCCGTGTGTCTAGCTGATGGAAGGAAATATTTTAAAAAATAAATCAGAACTTGTTACTTCCCTCCTTAAAAACCACTAATGGCTTCTATGACACTTAGCATAAAATCCAAACTCCTCCTTGCATTGACTTGCAAAGCCTTGTGTGGTCTGGTCTGTGGCCATCTCTGTGACCTCATCTTGCACCACTGTCTCCTCCATTCCAGCCCCTGACCCATTGTCTATGCCTCGCTGTGCCAAGAACATCACAGGACCTTTGACTTGGCTGTTTCCTTTGCTTAGAATTCTCTTGCTCCTGACCTTCGCTATCTCAGAAAAGCTTTTCCAGAAACTGCTGTTATTCTCTGTTATCTCCCCCTATTGTAATTCTCTTATCCGATCTCTTTCTCTCCACCCTATTGTAATCCTCTTATCTGCTTTCCTTCTCTTCCCTTTCTTCTTTCCTCCTTCCTTCATTTCTTTCTCCCCCCCACCCGGCCCCTGGTTTTCTTTCCATTCTCTTTCGCTTTACCCTCCTCTATTAGAATGAAAACCCCTTGAAAACATGACCCTTTCCTGGCTTATTCATAGCCATAGGTTCAGAGCAAGGGCTCCCAAATCACTTGTGGAATAAATGAGTCCTTTTTGGACAGGTAGAGAGTAGGGAAAGTGAAGATATGAGAGACTGAGGGTAACTTCCAGAGCCGAGACAAGTTACATAGCAACGTAACAGGTCATGCCTTTTGTACCTAACGTTTTTGTATCTGAATATATCATTTTCTCCCATTTCACAAGACCTGGGGTATCTGTTGGTGGAATATTGTGTGCAGTTCTGGTCCTGTTCTTTCAGAAAGATTTAATAATGTGTGGGATGTTCCCCCAAAGGGGCGAGGGCCAGCAGAGGCTGCTGGACAGTTTCAGGCTAAAAATACCAGGATTGTTTTGCCTTGAAATATTAGGTTGAGAAGAGGTGCAGACAAAATCTGAAGGGATTTTGAGAGACTAAATGTAGTTTTATTCAGCAAAACCCCAAATCCTATTTTCAGCCTCCTCTTAAAGCTTGGAAGAAAGCACATTCAGGGCAAAGAAAATAGCACCCTTCATCAGCACGACAGTTTATGTTGACAAAGTGCTGTTTTTTTTATTTTTCAAAATATCCACACAATGTCTGTGTGGCGAGTACAGTGATTCTGATTCTGTAAATTGAGGGTATCAAGGCTCTGAGAAGTAGCTTGCCTGCATCCCTTGAGGAGAAGAGCCATGTCCCATTCATTCTTTTCCTCTCACCTATCAAGTTATGAAAAGGTAAAGGAGAACAGTAAGTGCCCATAAAGCTGACTTGGACAAAACCCAGAAAGATCAGGAACAGGCTTCCTAAGGATGCCCTACCACTGGGTGCCCGTTTCTTTATCATCAAGGTAAAGAGAAAAAAAATCACTTTTATCGCCTCCTAGTCCAAGAGGCCTTCAACCCGGAAAGATAAAGAGCAGAATGAACTCAGAAGTTTAAAATTCAGCCCAAAAGATGTTAACAGCTATTGATTGAGCCTGGAGAGAAATTAGCCTCCAAAGAAGGAAAGCGGAAAGAGTGAGAATTCCGTTTCCATTTCTTGACAAGTTGATGGAGTCATATATGATCCTTTCCCTCAGGAAAAGCAGCAAACCCCAAACCACCAGTTTAGGGGCTCATCAAGACTAAGTAAGCGCACACCACCTCATCTTTCCCGCTCCTGACAACAAACCCCAGGACACCACGCACAGAGTAGCTGTCTGAGGGGTATATTTTTTTAAAGTTTCAGCAGGTCGAATAGGGAAGGAAACCAGAACTGCAAATAATGCCAAATGGGTGACTTGCCTCTTTTTCTTCCTCCAACATTTCTCGGCGTGGACCCCAGGCCAGCCCAGCACTCAGATGTGTACACCGGAGAGGCAAGAGGAGGTCTGTATGTGTTGTTCAGGCTGCATATCGATGTACCACACATTGGGTGCTTTCATAGAACCGAACTTGATTATCTCACAGGTTTGGGGCCTAGGAGTTCACAATCAAAGTGTCAGCAGGGTCAGGGTCTTCCAAGCATCATGAGGGAAGGGTCTCTCTCAGACCTGTCTCTCTGGCGTGCGGATGGCTGTCTTTTCCCTGTGTCTTCTCACAGCATCCTCCTTCTATATGTATCCGCATCCAACTTCCTTATTAAAATTTCACTCTATTTTTTAGTAAATTGAATGTATTGAGGTGACATCGGTGCATATATTACATACATTTCAGGGGCACAATCCTGTAATACGTCATCTGTATACTGTATTTTATGCTCACCACCCAGAGTCTAATCTCCCTCCAGCACCCTGTATTTGGCCTCTTTTACCTCCGGCATCTTTCCTCCACCTGTCCCCTCTGGTAACCACCAAACTGTTGTCTATGTCTGTGTAATTGTTTGTTTATTTTGGTTGGTTTGTTTGCTGCTTTCTGTTCCATAATGTCCCACCTATGAGTGAGCTTCCTTTTTAATAAGGACACCTGTCATATCGGATTAGGGGACCGCCCTTTTCCAGCACAGCCTCTGTTCACTGAATTAATTACATCTGCAATGATCTTGTTTCCAAAATAAGAGTTTCAGCATATGAATTAGGGGAGGGAGTGGGGAGGGGGGAGACGACACACAATCGTTCAGACCATAGCAAAGTTATTTTAAAGTTTTTTTTAACTTGATTTATTATCTAAAAAGACTGTAAATTTCTTAATGGAAGAGGCTCTGATGACATTCTTATATCCTATGGTATCCAGTATGCTTCTGGCACATATAGCTGCTTAGCTCCCCAAATCGGTAGCTTGATGGAGGCATAAAACGTATATGAAAAACAGTGTAATGGAAAGACAATCAGCCTGCAGCCCTAACTAGTTTCCCAATCCTCGGGAAGTCACTCAATCTCTGGAGTCTCTGGAGTCTCAACCCCTTTTCCTTAAACCTAGGAGAGTCACAGTGCCCAACTAGGGTATATCATGAGCATTCATGAGCTCGTGTGTGTGAACATGCTTTGGAGAGCAGTACACAAATGACATTTCATTTGATTTAACTCATTGCAAGGTAGACAAGAATAGGTGAAACACACAATAAAGAGCTTGCCAGTTTAGAAGAGGGAGAGCTTGGATTCCAGCTGGGAGCCTTGAAGAAGGTTTTGTGCATAAAAATGACTAAAACAAGCTGGAAAGGAGTTGTCAAATAGCCAGGAGGCCAAGGCCAGAGTTCCAGACAGCTGAGTCCTTGCATGGGAAGCCCCCACCCTGGAACCTACTTCTGACCGCCTCTTCTGCCTGGAGCTTGGCAGAGACAGCCTCTCAGGGGACGTGCTCAAAATCACCACAAGTGTTTGGAACATTTTGTAATCGAGAGAGAGAGAGTGAGAGAGAGAGCACCACACAGATGAAAAAAATCAAGAGACAAAAAAAAAGGGGGAGGTTTTAACACAAGCAGGCTTTTTACAAAACCTGTCTTTATCTTATATTACTGTTAAGTCTGAGGGCTTTTCTTTTCCAAACTGAGCCAAATTAACTTCCAGTCCAACTTTTGGGGAAGCCAACAGTTGTGTCTTGTGTTCTTTAGCACAGATTCTTGTGCCAGTGTTTTTAAAACTTCAGTGGTGGTTGGGGTGGTGGGGAACCATGATGAGCTTATTTAAGAAAGAAAGAAAGAAAAAGAAAGAAAGAAAGAAAGAAAGAAAGAAAGAAAGAAAGAAAGAAAGAAAGAAAGAAAGAAAGAAAGAAAGAAAGAAAGAAAGAGAGGGAGAGAGAGAGAGAGAGAGAGAGAGAGAGAGAGAGAGAGAGAAAGAAAGAAAGAAAGAAAGAAAGAAAGAAAGAAAGAAAGAAAGAAAGAAAGAAAGAAAGAAAGAAAGAAAGAAAGAAAGAAAAGAAAGAGAAAGGACGTCCAGGCTCAACTCCCAATGTTTCTGATGCAGAGTCTACCTGGTTTGGGACTACAGTTCTTTATATATCTATTTATTTTTATCTTCACCCAAGGACATTTTTTTCATTGCTTTTTTTTTTTTTAATTTAGAGAGAGAGAGAGAAAGAGAGGGAGAAAGAGACAGAGAAAGAAACATCGATATGAGAGACAAACATCAGTTGGCTGCCTTCTCACATGCACCCTGACTGGGAATCAAACCCCCAATCCTTCAGTCCAAGGGACGACACTCCAACCAAAGGAGCAACCCGGCCAGAACTCGCCATTCTTTATTTTAACATATAACTAGGCTCTTCGGATATAGGTGGTTTATTCTTACCATGGGCAAGACGGAAGAGTGGTCCATGCCAAAGCTAAGAGAACAGTCATTGGCACTCTTAGCAGTTCCAAAGATGCGTAAATTCCTTTTTCTGTGAAGAGCAGCTTGGGGATGTGGACAGAGGGGGAGACTTGAAATTCACATTGGACTTTTCTAGATTGCTTTATTTTAATCTTTGCATTTATTTCCCCACCCCACCCCAAAGTAAGAGAGAGAGAGAAAGAAAAAAAAGACTTCATTGGTCAATTTTACTTTAAACTTACTTAAAAAAAAAAAAATCTGGCCACTGTACTATCCTGTCGGGGAAATAATGCAACCATGGTTTTTACAAGACAACTTAGGGACACAGTTTTACCCTAATCCCAAGCCAGATGTGGTATGCAACACTCTCGTTTTTTATTCCATAGAAAGAGAGGAAGAAACAATCAAGAACTGGACAAATAAAATGAAAATTACCTCCCGATTATATTTGGATGATGAAAATGTGTTGAAGCGCTCCAAGCACTCACAGAAATGATCATCACCTTCTGCTTCCCTGGGGTGAGCAGAGGGACGCTGGGTGGTAACAGTCTCATCCGAGTTGTACAAACTGCAACTTGAGCAATAAAAGTTCCCCGAATATCTGGGTCTTGTCTACCCTTTGAAAGGCTTGGGAGAATGAGATAAAGCATATATTAAGACATTTTGATTTCAGGCCTTAAAGTGGTCACGGTGGTCCCGCTGTGAAATTACATCAAGGCTGAGTTTCCAGAAGTCACCTATGAAAACCACTCTCAAAGCAGCCCATGGTCAGAAGTCAATGGTGCGTCCAAATGAATCATGTCTTCCCAGGAAAACTGATTTCTCCACCCTACAACTGTCCTTATTTCAGTTCTCCTAATGGAGAGAATACCAATACTGAAGAATATTTACTTTGGGCCCAGGAGTGTGTTGCAAACTACAAAAACTGCATCATTTAATCTACTCCACACACTCATGAGGCTGCAATTATATAGCTCTACTTTACAGATTACAGAAGTTGGTTAATATCAAACAGAAAATAAATGGTAAGATAAGAATCCAGGACTGTCTGAATCATACTCATACTGTGAATTTCAACTCCATCATCACCCTGCTGGAAGGCATGCATAATCCTATCCTCAATCTGAGCAGACTGCCCTGCTAAGTGTGTCTAAGGAACAGAAATACATACACCTGGCAGAAGTGGGAGACTGGGTCCACATGGCTTCAGACTGTTCATGTACATTTTTGTCATTGTTTATGTATGTTCATTTCCAAGCATGTCAGGAGCACCTACTAGTGAACTAAACTCTAACAGTATAAAAGGCTTCTTTCCATGAAGTCCTGGCCACACATCGTCTCTGCAAAAGAAAGGAAGGGAAGGAAACGCTACCATCTCTTGGTTCGAAGAAGTGAAGGCAGAAAGAGGGCAAGTGACTTGGTCAGATATAATTGTGAAGCTTGGAACCACTTTCAAGATTCCTAAGATCCTGGGAACAGTGTGAGTTAAAGGTCAGGGTATGAGGATCGTGGGTTTGATACCAAGCAAGGGAGCAGCATATATAGAGGCATCAGTTCTGCTCCCAAAACAGGAACAACCCTGAATGGGAACAGGGAGACCTGGACCATTTCAGGCCCTGCCACTTTGTAATTATGTGACCATGGGAAAGCCACTTTCCCACTAGGGACCTCAGCTTCCTTTTCTTTAATATAAGTGATTATACAAGACCATCTCCAAGTTTTCCTCAAGTTCTGAACTTCTAGAATTCTATAGCTTTGCCAGAGGAGGAATAAGCCCAGGGAGAGACCAAAAATTAAGGAAAGCATCCCCAAATGTTTTGCAGCTTCTCAGAGACAGATAAGTAGAACTCAAGCATTGGAAACAAATTAAAAGCTGTTTCCCATCCCCATCTCACCTGCAGTCTACCCACAGCCCAAAGGACTTCAGAAAATTAAAAGTAATGTGTGTTCCCATTGGATTTATTTTTAATTTCTAAATGTAAATATTTGAAAGGAAAGGCTTAAGCAAGTACTGGTAAAGTTGAAAATGCAGAAAAATAAATCTTGTAAATCAAAACCTCTCTCTCCCACAGGATGTGGGGGAATGAGTACTGTTCATGTCCTCTGATGACTGGTATGAGACGGTAAAGGGTGGATGGACAGATGGGTATATGCCTATACGTGGTGTGTAGATGTATGTGTGCATGTGTGCATAATTTTGCTTCTGTCTCTACCCCAAGTGTCATCCTACTTGCTGATTTCATTAGCATTCAGTTCAGCCTTTAAAGAGCCTAATTTCCCCTGCAGGTATTCCTATTATTGAACGTTCTATAGACTATTTAATGGACATTTTCACTTTCAGGCTAGTCAGACTCAACCTATATGTACTTATCTCTTACAGCTGGACTTACATATCTTACCAGATAAGGTGAAGTGCAGCCCACGTGCCTGTCTGTTACAAGAATACACAAATACATACATGCCGCATCTTTCTACTGTTCTCATACTTTTCCATAAGAAAGTCAAATTCATCTGGTGGGACATCCTTGCAGTACATGCAGTACAAGGCCTATGGGTAACTAAAGTTAAACCCCTGTTGCAGGAAAGGCTTCAGTGTAGAAGACAGGGAGCTAGCATTTCCAGCACATACCGAGTGTTAGGTACTTGGCCCTATGTTGCTGCATTTAAACTCTGAAAATGAATTGTATGACCTTCCTGGATAGAGGGGCATTCCACAGTCAGTGAGCTGGTGTAAAAACCCATATCTGCAAAGACTAAATGAAATAAAGTCTTACATGAAGAGCCTGGTATCCAGTAGGATCTCCATAAACACTAATTGTCTTTTACAGCCATTTAACCCAAATCATGGTGAGGGATTATCATCATGTTTTTTCCCCAGAATTCTCTCCAGGAGCCATACATTTGATATATTCCAAACAGTCCTTCAATAATGGAGATGGCTGAGGCTCTTAACCTGGCAGATGCTCTCCCAGTCCCGGAACCACTTGGCTCTTTTCTGGTTATAGTCACCAAAGTCAGAAAGTGAAGGAGGGCAGTACCATTGACTGGCACTGAAAAAGAAAAGTGAAATATGATACCAACTAACACAGGAATGAAGAAGAGGGAACAATGGATGAGAAGAAAGGCTTGGACTTCTTCTATGAGGGCTGAGGTGGACAGGAAAATGAGACAGGTAGGAATTAGTCCTGAGAGTCTTATAAATGATGGTGTGCATGTGTATATGTGTGAAATTTTTGCACACAGAAATGTAAAGATCTAGTCCAGAAGCTTCACAAGAGGTGAAAGACAGCATCTTACTTGATTGCTGTGTCAGGTGACTCTTGAAGCCATTGATTCAGTAATCAGTTGTCATCAAATCAACCTCCTAAAACTGTCAGGTCTCCCCACTTCTCCCTGTGACAACTCTGCTCCAGATAACATCAGCATTGGGGAGACCTGGGGAACCAGCCTAGCCTTCTTCTTTGATCTCCACATTTCAACCTAGACTCTTTTAATCCCAGAGGGACTTTTTTCTAATCATGACATTACCTGGTGTCAGAGCCCTCAACACCTCTCCATGGTCCTCCCTGAGGGACAAACTCCTCAACGCAGCTCCCAAGGCAGCACCTCAGCCTCCATCACTGCCTCTCTGGGGCCCCCACTTCTTCCTTGTGTGCAACACACCATCTACCATCGTTTCCTGTGTTCCATTTACTCCCCTGGATCTGTGCGTTTGCACACATTGCTCCTTGGAAGTTTCATTACTTGTCATTTGTTTTACTCACTTTTACTTGTCCTTCACCACCGCTTCCTGCAACAAGCATCGCTTATAGACAACATGCTCTGTGTTTCCCTCGTCAAAATAATTTTCCTTCTGTATTCTAATTGCCTGTCTATGCCATTGTGCATAGTCTTACATTGTGAGAACATTAACATCCTTGGCACCTTATTCACCATTGAATGGCCGAACCCTAACACATGGTCTGGTGTCATTAGAGGTACTCAATATGTATTTAGTATACTTATTGAATGAAGGATTGAATAAGGCTGTCACTGGTGGTCTGAGAGGTAGCACTGAAAATATTAATATGGGTATTCCTTAGTTTTAATTTCAGCTTTTTCATCCATAAATCTCAATGAATTTGGTTAAATTTTGCATCTTAGGGTATTGTTCTTTGGGTTTTTTTTTTTTGTCTACCAGAATGACACAAAATTATGTACTCTACATAATGGATTATTATGAAGATTTAATTAGATAACATGTACTTGGCATCTTGCAAGTAATTATTGCTCAATAAGTAATTAAGCAGCGATCATTTAGTTTCCATGATATCTTTTCATAAGATCTTTCCCCATATATTTTCCTCTTAAAGATTATTCTTGTTTTTTATTATTGGGCTTTATTTTATTTCTGAATAACCATTTGAGAGAAGCTGAATCAAGGGTCCTGAAAGCTGAAAGTAGGTCGTAGTTGTGACTTGCTCCTGGCATAGAGTCCTGCTTCAAAATAAGATGAAGTCAATTTTCTCCTACTTATTGAAACAGGTGTCACTGTGACTTCTGTTGCAATCTCCAGTTTCAAACTAATTTGTTCTTTTAAGTATTAGAAACTGCATATGGATGGAGGGAAATGCCAGCAGCATCAGTGTTATATTGGAAGGCTTGCGACGAGGCTATATGACATGTGACATTAGGAAGACTCTGCCCAGCTGATGAGTGGGGAGCCTCTTCTTACTACCAAGGGCACTGCAGGGCCTCATGGCTGGTGTCAAGGGCATAGAAAATGCAGGTTGGGGGCAAGCAAGCAAACAGCTTTGGATGGGAAGAGCAGTCCTTTCAGGTTCAGAAGAAGCAACCACAGCAGGTGGAGTCAGAAGCCCTCAGTGGATGGAGGGAGGTAGAGCAACGGGAGGAAAGAAGACAAAAAGCTCTAAATTCCCTCCTGAAGATGAGTCATTTATGAGCAGCCTTGGTCTAGTTTTAATAGGAAAGATATAAACCCTGGAAATAGGAAACCATGGAGGCCATGGGAAGCATGGATTGAGCAAAGCATCTAGGGGCAGATGGACAACAGGACCTTGGGAAGGGGTAACAAATGACTGAGTTTGGTACTGGGTGTGGGAATGAGACAGCAAGGTTGGATAGGAGAGCGATGACAAACAAAGAACCAATAGGGTCTGAAAGCTGATGAGAGGTTGGGCTTAGAGAAATAAAGCTTCCCCGCCTGGGAGAAAAATGGAACCAACGAGAGGAAGATCGAGGTCGGATGATACCATGGGGTTGGCAGTAGAAGGACAAGAGGAGCTTACATGCCCTCTGGATTGCTGCAGAGTCACATGGGACTTGTGTCCACACTAGGTCACAACATCTGCTCTAAAATGTAGTCAAGCTGTTGGTTAAGACGCCTGTAGGAGAAAGAGGTTGACAGGATGAATGCTGTACCTCCTCATGGTGTCCCTCGCCCCAACTCACTCTGCCTGGCTGTTGGAAGATGAGGAACTGACCCTCGACGATGACAACACAGAGCACCCGACAGCACAGAGTGTGCCTGTTTCCCAGGACCTTGACTTCACCTGTGTATGGCGAAGGCATGAAGAGTGGGAGGAAGGCATGAAGAGTGGGAGGAAGGCAGTGAGAAGGAGAAAGGCAAAGAAACTGAGAAACAAAAAGGTGACATTCATTGCATTCCCTGCAGCAATGGGTCTATTTTTACCTCTGCCACATGGGGCAGAGGGCTCATGTTGTCATTTCAAACACTGCTTCATCTTGACCAAGGCATGATTACATGCGACAGCACTGAAATCACAACATCTCCCAGGGCAATGGAACAGGAGGACTTCTAATTGCTCTGGGCATCCAGAGGTACCACAGCCACCCAGCTTGTTCTAACTGCCTGGGAGAGAGAGATCGTTAATTTTGTAGGAAGACACATAGAGCTTTCAAAAATATGAGTATAGCAACCTATGAAACAATGACCTCATTGTGATATGGTTTGTTCATGTTATAAAGGGGCTCCATTTCACCATCTCAGAAGTTAGAATAATCCGTATTTTTTTAAAGTGTTAATAGAAACTGGGTCCAAGAGAGACGAAGAAAAATGTGTAAGACTGCTATCTTGGGGATATAGAAAACGTACTCTAAAAATAACACTCGCTGTTCTGTATACCTTTCATTTATTTCTGTATCCCTAATGCCTGGTACCATGTCTAGAAGTTTAATAAGTTCTGGTAGGTTGAATGGGTTTAACAAAATGATACTGTTCAACGTTATTTCCCTACCTGGAATGCCCTCCTCCTGTGTTTCTTTGACTAGAAAATTCCTACTTAAGTTTTATCTCATATCACTAGTCACATATGAAATATCCTGTCCATGGAGAAATCTTCTCTGTCAACAAGATTGAAAGTATCTCTCCACCATTACTTTTAACACCGCACCAGCTTACTGGAGGCGCCGGCAAGCGAGCTGTGCTTTATCTGTTCTCTTGTTCGTCTCAGAGCAACCTGAAGGTAGAGACCATTTCTTATTCTCCCCCCCCCCCACAGATTGCTTGGTATAATTTGGCACCCAGTAGGTTCATAATAAACGTGAGCTGACAAACTGCTCTGAGAGACATAAGAGAGAAAGTATTGGCAGAGGTGAGTAACAGATGGGATACATGGACAAACAGAAGGGAAAGGTTAATGATAGACAATCCTTAGCAGTCATTTCTTCAGCTTCCTTACATTTCTTTTCTTGACATCAGTAAGTGATCTACGCACTCCTTACAGGCCTGATATAATGTCAGCCATGGTTTCCTGTAGTGGGCTTTTCTGCCACAAAATTGCAAATAAAAGAAAAATGTGAGCGATATTTTCTGAGTGGCAGCTGCCTTTTTTATCGTTAGGTTTTCCAATTGTTTTTATTTTTAAATATTTTTCTTTAAGTATATTTTGTTGATTATGTTATTACAGTTGTCCCATTTTATTTTTCCCCTTTATCCCCCTCCTTCCTGCACTCCCCTCTCCCTCCAGCATTCCCCCCACCCTTGGTTCATGTCCATGGGTCATACATATACAACCCATGGCTTCTTTGGCTTCTCCATTTCCTATACTATTCTTAACCTCCCCCTGTCTATTTCCTACCTGCCATTTATGCTTCTTATTCCCTGTACTGTTTTCCCCCATTCTATCCCCTATGGTAACCTTCCATGTGATCTCCATTTCTGTGATTCTGTTCTTGTTCTGGTTGCTTAGTTTTTGTTTTTTTTAGGTTCAGTTGTTGATAGTTGTGAGTTTGTTGTCATTTTACAGTTTATAGTTTTGATCTTCTTTTTCTTGATAAGTCCCTTTAACATTTCATATAATAAAGGCTTGGTGATGATGAACTCCTTTAACTTGACCTTATCTGAGAAGCACTTTATCTGCCTTTCCATTCTAAATGAAAGCTTTGCTGGATAGAGCAATCTTGGATGTAGGTCCTTGCCTTTCATGACTTGGAATATTTCTTTCCAGACCCTTCTTTCCTATAAAGTCTCTTTTGAGAAATCAGCTGACAGTCTGATGGGAACTCCTTTGTAGGTAACTGTCTCCTTTTCTCTTGCCGTTTTTAAGATTCTCTCCCTATCTTTAATCTTGGATAATTTAATTATGATGTGTCTTGGTGTGTTTCTCCTTGGATTCAACTTCTTTGGGACTCTCTGAGCTTCCTGGACTTGCTTATCTAGTTCCTTCACCAGATTAAGGAAGTCTTCCTTCATTATTTTTTCAAATAACTTTTCAATTTCTTGCTCTTTCTTTTCTCCTTCTGGCACCCCTATGATTTGGACTTAAAAACAATAGGGAGGGGTCAGAGAGCCAAGCAAGTAGCATTGTTCCCTCTCTGGCCCCTCCCAATTGTTTTTAAAGTCCAAGTTTGCATATGGTCTTTTGGAGGAGAGCCACTGTCCTGTTGCAATAAGCTGGAACAAAGGTCTGAATACATCCCCAAAGTGAGCCATTACATGCAGCAATTAGATCCTGTTCTAGGTTTCTCTGTATCCTCCTAAATCACTGTGTATTTTTTTAAGTTTATGTGCTATTATATGGTTACTAGTCTCCTTCCACAAAGCAAGTGAAAGAATCAAGAGGCAGATTTCCTTGGCACCTTTCCCTTTACAAAATCAGTCACCCTCACAGCTTCACTTTGAGGAAATGACCCCTAATTCTAAATTGTCAGCTCAACTCTCTCACTGGATCTTCAAGCCAGCGTGTTGTACATTATCTTCACCTTCTGGACTATGAATTTCAACATGTCTAAAATGTAACTCAAAATCTTTTGCCTCCACCCTGAAAAACCAGCTTCCCACATGGAGCCCCCTCATCCTCAGGTTTGATGCCATCCCTCTCCCAGTAATCCAGGCTGGGAGTCCTCTCATATCAGAATGGTAGCCTTCTAATGGAGTTCCTTGTCACTAATTCCCTGGATATTCCTCCAGAATTATAGGCATGAAGTTTCATTTCTTTTGCTATAAATTCCAAACTCTTCAGTCTGGCTTTCAAAGCCCTACACAAATTGATCCTTAGTTACCATTCCAGGCTATCTCATGAGAAATCCTCCATGAACATTCCCCAGAGTCACTGTAGTTTCTATTCACTAAACTCACCTGAATCCTTAGGCTCCATCCTCAGACTCATCATCCTGCATTTACTGCCTGTATCTCTCTGGTTCTTGTTCTAGTTCCTGGGCTACTTAGGGCCTTGGGTTTGATGTGTCTGTAAGTAAGTTTGTAGTATGTTCTGCAAGTAAGTAAATTAGGTAATTATGATTTCACTTAGAGTCCAGATGCTGGTTACCAGTGGTACATTGACTCTATACTCAGAAGCTCACTGGCCAACCCCACCCCACATCCAGGCCCCACCCTGGATCCTAGGACCCAGAGCAAGTTCCAGTGCCCAGGTCACTGTTTATCTGGAGGAGAAGTTCAGAAAGTAGCCAAGTAAGAGCATCCTTGCATCACATCTGAAGGAAGAAGTGGGGCCGTAAAATGAAGAGGAGCACATCATAAGATACAGTCATGAAAGAGACACTTTGGATGTGGTGCAATGTCTTGGTAAATTAATTGGTGGCACTCTTTCAGCTGTGATTGATAGAGACCTAACTCAGACCAACTCAGGCCAATTTTACAAAGAAAAAATTAGTTTGTCACCTAACGATCTATAAAGAATTTTGGCTTCATGGGTGGTTGAATGTAAGTGCACGGATGATGACCTTTGACCACTCTGTCCCTCCATAGCTTGGTTGTGTGTTCCACCATGACTTCCTGGGCAGGTTTCCTCCCTGTGTGGGCAAGTTCTAAGTTGCCACCCCACCAGCTTAGACCCCTAGGGAAGAGAGGGTCTCTTTCAGAATAGTTGTGCCAAGTTTCAGGATTGTTTCTGAATGAAATGGTTAAGGCTCTGTGTCTATTCCTGAATTAATTGCTGTGGCCAGCAAGAAGAAATATACCTCCCAAAATTTCAGGGTGCTGTTAGAAGGAAAACACTAGATGTTAGGCAGGTAAAACACAACCCATGTCCACCAGGATGGGTAAGATAAGTGACTGGTTCAGGACAAGGTGCACGCTGCAGGACTGAACCTTGCCAGGTGAAGGGGATTCAGATTTCTTAGCGGTCCCACACTTGGTCTCTCTCTGATACCTTGGCACATGTGAGAGAAGGCGTGGGTGATGGCGACCCAGAGAAATACCTCTTCCCGACCTCAGTAAAATAGAACACATACTCACAAAAAAAAAAAAGGAGAAAGAAAAAAAAGAAAAGAAAACAATTACTTGTCAGAGAAACTATCTCCTACTCAGATCAAGTATTCGGAGAAAAGTCTATGCATTGGGCAGATGTCTGGGGCCACCAATAAAATACTCTATCCTAGTCTAGGTGGAAGAATAGGAGAGTAAGAGATAGTTATAGCCTTAGAGAGCTTCAAATGGCAATACACTCTTCAACCCAGGTCACTGCAATTTGCCCACTGACTTACCCCATGCAACCTGATGATATTTTAATAGATAAGAGCTCCTTTAGGGACTATTTCTCACTCTGACACCTTTAATCTGAATATAATGCCTTATGACCTCATTCTTTAGTCTTTCCTTGTTCTGTACCAGGGATTAGGATGCAAAGGCCCCTCCGATCCCAGCCCCTGCCCCCAGGTTAATGCCACCTACGTCAGACACATTCCAACACGTTTCTTCATTTGGCCCAGATCAAATCCCTCTTTCTCCTACAAGCCTCCCAATACCCTTCTTTTAAGTTAGGCTCTCCCTCACCCAAACTCCATAGTATGTTGTTTATTCACCTACAATAGCTCTATCACAGTCTGCTTTTGAATTAGAGTTATTTGTGTTCGTGTCTGTCTTCACTGATAGACTGTGAGCTCTCAACAGGCCTGGGAGAGCTCTTATTCATCTCTGTACCCACCGCAGTGTCAAGTGCAGCCCTTTGTTCTGAACAGAAACTCAACAAACCTTTGCCAGATTGCTGCATCCAATCATACTAGTTTCCTGCACAATATTTTTCAAAGGTTCCACATTAATGATAGCACTGTTTCTAACTTTAAAAAAATGCATGCTCCCTGGAAGAAATAAAAATCACATGCCTCCTGTTGGGGTTGCAGGGGTCTAATAAATAAACCCTTCTCTCCACTCGTGAGATGAATCAGTTAAAACATTAGACAAGAAGTAAAGCCGATAATGGTTTAAAGCAGCTTTATTGTTGATAAAAATTAAATTGAGCAAGTGGCTGAGGTGGATAGCAAGAAAGGGCTTCTTCATTTTGAACACCAGCCACCAGGCTTCCCTACATGGGGCGTGTCCTTTTGAAATGCAGAGGAGCAGAGCAGTGATCCCTGTGTGTTGTGGGCAGGTGGCTTCCAGAATGGCGGCTGAGCTATGTATGCATGTCCCGCCTTATCCCATATTCCACCAGCTGCCCTTCCTCCCATGGAGGAGGGACATGAGGGGAAAGACATGGCTTGAGTGTCACTGTAATAAAAAAATTCCTTCCTAGGGAAGGAACTGTAAGGAGTGAGGAATATGTCTTCGACCAACACCTTCCTTCATTTGCACGTTCACTACATTTTAAGGGAAATAACTATTCGCCATCTACTTTGTCCTGAGCACTGTGTTAGAACTTGGGGTATAGTGGTGAACAAGGAAAGTATAGTTGCAGCCTCCGGGGCCTTGCTGTCTGGAGAGGTGAACAGGCATGGACACATGATAAGAAGTGTGGCATTACCAGGGGTCTGTGGAAGCGGTCCAGACTGGGAGGTCCAAGAAAGGCTCCTGAAGAAGGGACATTTTGGCAGGGACCTGACAGGACTACATAGGTTGTAAACAAGCAAAATTTAATAATAATAATAATAATAATAATAATAATAATAAAAAGACAGCAAGAGTGTTTATTGCAGAGAGAGGAGGGAGGGAGAGGGAAAGTGGAGGATAACCTTCCGAAGAGAGGGAACAGCATGTGCAAAGATCCTGGTACATGCCCAGAAGAGGAAGGAAGCCAGTCCACCCTGGGGAGCAGGGAGTAAGATGGACAGTGAGGCACAAAGAGACTGCAGAGTGGGTCAGGAGCTTGATTTTACGGCTGGTCTGCTAAACGAGGTAAAGAAATCAGAATTTGTTACTTTATGCAACACAGGAGCCCAGGAAAGACGGTCATAGGGTTTTGTCATGCCAGAGCCAGTTTACCTTGTCAGCCATTCAAGGTCCTCCATGCTTTGGTTTCTAACTATGTTCTTCCTTACAACCCTGGGGAAAGGTCTCCACTCTAAAAATTGCCTTGCTTTCCATCAAACACACTCCATTCACTCTCTCCTGCTGCCTCCACACTTGCCTCCTGCTGCCTGGAATTACCTCTGAGACCATGTCCACCTCTTCCCAATCTGTACTCTTGTTAAGTCCCTCAACACACCCCCTCTCTCCCCAAATCTTACCAGCATGCCTCCAGAGAATATATTATGCAAAGAATACAGGCTTTACATTTTGGGAGATGTGAGTCTTCAATGGCATTTCAAAATTTATGGGCTCTATAACCCTCAGTAAATTTTTTAATCTCTCTGACCCCAGCTGGCACTCACCCCCAAAGGGGGAAAAGATTACCTATCACTCAGAGTTGTTGAGAGGATCAAATAAAATGATATCTGTACAAGCATCACCAGGCCCTTTTCTTTCTCTCTGTGCTAAATCCCTATGTAATGCAAGGAGTGGAAAATCGTACGCTGCCTTGGGGTATATTTTATTATTATTAAGTTTTTGAGTATATGTTCTATCAGAAGCCCTAGTATAAGCAACCAAGAATGGATAAAAAGGTTATCACTGATGGTGGTGGGAGTACATTTGCCTTTAGAGTCTAGGAGCACCAAATGACTGTTTAGGATGGGGCCAAACACACTGGGAAAAAGCAGGAAATGAAAACACAGTTACCAGGTTATTTTCCAGGAAGTGGGCACTCCTAGCAATAGCTATACTTTTCTAAAGTGGGTAATTCAGTAACAGTATATTCACCATATTGTAAAACCATCATCTCTTCCTAGTTTCAAACATTTTCATCACCCTAAAAAGAAACTCCATACCAATATTATAGAACTGTTAAGATGGCCTTTATTATACCTTTCTTTACCCCTGATTTCACATGTGTAGCAACAGAAGCCCAGGAAAATCAGGAAACATATCCAAGGTCACACAGCTGGTAGGACCATAATACACACAAGGGTCTGTGTGACCCTTGAGCTGTACTTTATGTTAACCTCAGCAGAAGTTCCAGGGGAGCAAAATGCTCTTTGCCCCACAGGATGCTTGTACTTGTTAGGAAACACACCCTAAATTGGGGTTCAAAAAAAGACAGTTCACTCTGCTAATGTGGAAGGGAGGGATATTTACCACACTTCCTCTTGCCCTGTACCCTAGATCCAGACATAAAGGGCAGGAAGCCCTGGAAATGCCACTTTCAATCCTTTGTCCACTCTTTTATTGTCTCATCCACCTTCTTACACGCAACCCTGACTCAGTGCTGTTGGATAGGAGAACCCCTAGAACAATGGTTCTTAAAATGAGGTCCCTGGACTGACAGTGTCCACCTCAACTGGGAACTTGCTGGAAAATGCAAATACTCAGACTTCACCCTAGATCTGGAAAATCAGAAACCATGCAAGTAGGGGCAGAAATCAGTGTTCTGTCAAGTTCTTCACGGGATGATTATGATGAGCCCTAAAATTTGACAACCACTGGCCACATGCAGAAGAAAAAAGATGAATCCCCAATGTCCTGCCAGCCACTCACACTCAGACTCCAGACACGAGGCAGAGAGTATTGTGCTGTCTCAATGAGTTCCATTTTTCTTCCTTCTCACATCACACATCTAGGTGACCATGAGGAAGTACATTCCATAGAAAACTTATGTGGAAAAAAAATCCTTGTTTTTATTTCACACCTTCCAAATTTGCAAAATATTTCAGAGTTATATACAGAGGCCCAAGATTTATTTAGCACTGAATGTTCATCTACTTCCCTCGCCCTGCTTTATGCTAAAGTTCTAAGTGGACTGCCAAGGTACCCAGGTGCCATGGAGATTGAAAATATGAATGGAATTAAAGTGAGAGATAATAACGACTCAGAGAGAGAGCATCGCTGAAAGAGAAAACCAGAGAGAAAAACAGAACATCAGGAGGGTTGGAGGCAGGAGTATTAGCTCTAAAACAGTTCTTAAGGGAAAGAGACAATTTAAACTTGTCGACATGCTTTTTAAATCCAGCCAAATACAAACAAAACTCACTTCAAGGTTTTGGCAGTGTTTTCATTCTTGCTCTGCATTATCAGAACCTTATTATCAGAAGCATCTAAACATGAAAGGGCAGGGAAACCCGGAAAGGCTGTGTTCAGCTAGGCTGACCCTAAGAGCAGTGATTAGTTGGCCCCATATATGGCACCTCTGTTTGGGAATCCAATTCCCCAAATCCATCAATAATAAGTGGATAACATCTATGACTGGGACGTTCAACGGCAGCTATCAAGATGCAACTCAACCTACAAATATGAACTCCCACTGCTCAGTGTTCTCCCCTTAATATGATAGCATAGCAAAGCTAGAATAAGCCTGAGAGACCAGTTTGTCCTACCTGGTCATTGTACATCTGAGACGACTCAGGCCTAGGGTACAGACATGACCTTTGCAGCATCACACAGCATGTTAATGGCGGAGTGAGATTTAGCCCCTAGGCCGCCTCCTTTTTTTAATATTTTTATACTCACTTTGCCTCAGTCAATGCATTGAAGCCAACTTAGAAGCAGGTGAGACCCGAAGCTAACCCATGCACCATGATTCAAACTGCAGTGGAAGGTGAGTCATCAAATAGAGTTAGTAACAGTCCTCTGAAAAAGAATGTAGCTCCTAAAACGGCAGACTTTTATTGCAGGGGTGGAATCTGCTCCATCAAGGTGATTACTTGGTAAAAAGGGGTCAGAATGCTTCCCATTAAAAGTAGGTAGATCCCAAACAGAAAGCCAGGGTAAGATAAGCCATTCACGCTAAGTGTCTTTTCCCAAAGTCATCAGTCAAATAGGCCAGTCCTCTTCTGGCTGGGGTGTGAAAGGGGAGTCACAAGAGGTGGAAAAAGAAGCCAGGAATAATATTCTAATGGAGAGCCTTTCACAGAAAACAAGAAGCCAGAAGAAAGGACATTCCCTTCTAACATTTCAAGACTTTTAAAAATCTTAATTCATGGAGCTTAGTCATCAACCCAGGGCATAGTCAACACATTGTGAAAGAGGATCAACTGATTCTTGCTTCCTTTTGCATGAAGCCACGCCTTCAATAATAACCAATATACCTGAAGGTTTCCTATTGATTAGCTATATATTTTGCTTCCAGTATGACCAATATATATTCGTTGAATTAACTTCAAGACTATGCTATACCTAACATTGGAAAATATATACCCTATTCGATCAGATTATGTAGTTACATTGTCTAAGAGAACTCATCAAAGATTCTGAAATGAGATTGAATGGCAACCTAAATGATTCTCCAGCTCTACAAGTTTGCAAATATAGAGACTTCTCCCATTGTCAAAGTCTCAGGAATAGACAAATATTCGAAGATCAAGTGCCCTTGTGTGTTCAAGTCCAAAAAAATGGCCCTCTAAAACAAAGTATTGGGCATTTTAAGATAAAGTACAAAGTCGAAATTTTTAAAGTAAAACCCAAGTAAGTTAAAATATTTCCCAGTTTCATGTTCTTCACAATCTCACCTAGAGGGATTCCCGATGCCTGGGGGTGGTAGGGGATCTCTTCGCATCAGCAAATTGGGCTTTCATACTGTAATAGGTGTATTTCTGTTAGGATCTCAAAACTTGTATCAGTCTAATCCAGAATTGCTCATGAACGCCTCTTTCTAAAGAATCCAAAGAATTAATAAGGATAAACATATTATGTTGGCACCTACAATACACCCAGAAAAATTAAAAAGCGTAAATAAGCTCCAGCCCCTAAATGATTTAATCCAGGTGAAATTTTATTCCAATAACTGACACAGACATAGCAAGACTCTGAGAGGCATGAGCATCTGGCTGATGAGAGTGCTGTCCAGCCCACTTAAGCCACCCAGGGCCTATGACCTTAAGTAAAAGCCATTTAATGGGTTAATAGCATATTTTCCATACCTAGGGGGAGAAAAAGCCCCACCCAGCCATATTATATTTTTGTTTCAAGGGCTGCATTTATGAAACTCCTGTCTTCCACTTACAGTATAGAAATACCCACCAGTGGAAGCCCCCTTAACTCAAATCCTCTTATTTCCCTTCACCATGCTGAACTTAATGTTCTTTGCACCCCCAGCAACATCGGCATCACAGCCTACAAAATCTACACTGCCTTTGTGATCATGCACTTTCATTTCTGAGATGGTAGTTGTGTCTTGCTTAGGTCTTAAGAAATCTGCCCCCTAGATTTCTCCTCACCAAATATTTGTGTCACTTAAATAATGACCCTTTGCATATTCCAGAACCAAGACTGCATTGATGCTTCAAATATGTTCATTCTAGGGATCTAGTAAGGACTAGTAAGGTTCTTTGAAAACATTAATACAATTCACAAATGAGCCCCTGCTCACTCTGCAATGAGCCCCTCAAGACACTCTTTGCTCACTTTAAATTACTCTTCCTTTGACTAGCAATTCTTTCTGCTGCATCCTCTTTTGCAGTAGTGAACTATGCCTTTGATGTTTCTTTTCTCTCTGTTGTGCTAAATCTCACAGAAATGCTATATTTAATCTGCTTCATAGCTTGGCCCCATTCCCTCCCTAACAAATGAAAAAGTTCTACTGTTTGTTGGAATTGAATGTGTTCCTTCTTTCCTTTGATTTTTTTCTGTTTTCTGACCAAAATATGTATCTATCCAACACCATCCTCTCAATGTTATCTCACATGGTTTCCCACAATGAGAGATACAAAATTAATCTTTAGGCCTGCCAAAAGCCTCTAGTATTCCAACAAATCTTGTCCATTATCACACTCATTATCATACCCTGAAGATAGTCTTCCATCAGACTATATCAAGCCCAGGCTGGACATAATAATCTGCCTAGATTCCCTTTAATATGTGCTGTGGTAAGTAGAATCCAAAGAGAGTCCCCAAGAAATTCCCACCCTAATCTCTGGAACTCTGAATATGATATCACACGGGTGATTATTAACATTGCATGGCAAAAAGCATTCTGAAGATATATTTAATGTTACTCATCAGTTGACGTTGAGTTAATCAAAAGGAAGATTATCTGTAAAATCATGTCGTCCATCTAATCACTTAAGTGCAGAAAGTTGTCTCTGGATGGCGGTTTTAGAATTCTACATCCATAAAATATACCGAGCCTGTTTTCTAATGGCTTGGAAAAGAGCTGAAGCCCACCTATAACATCCATGTCGCCATGGATCCACAAGGACTTTTGCATGTATTCTATTGATCTCTCATTAGTCACTTACATGTCTCTCTAAGATGTCAACATTTTTCCTAAGGAAATATTTTCCTGCTTTAACACTATCTTTTCATGTTTGATTTTCATTGTTCCATTACACTTGGTAAGATAGTGAGAGTACACATACAAGTCAAGATACCATATTTCCTCCTTGATTTCCTGAATAAAATGATTTCTGGATGCTAAATATTTCAGGCACACACAGTCTTTTGAATAGCCTTCTTAACCTCTGGGTTTTTAATAATTCCCTCTAAAAAAATAGCTTATTCTTCTTTACAATAAAGATATTTTATTTTTTTACCTATTTACTAATACAAAGTAGGCAAAGTGACACTTTCAGTCTTGGGAAACTTAAGCCACATGCAGAACCTCAAAATGAACAAAGCTCTTTCCAATTTGAGGTCACATAGTACCAAGTAGCTCTCAAGAACTCATAGACAAGCTGGTGTTTACAAGAGATCAAGACCTCTGGGTTCCCTTTTTTTTCCTTAGAGTGGCAAGCAGAATTTGAGGTAGTGCTGCCTACCTAGGCCTGGCAACAAGTTTTAAAGTGAGAGTTTTACACATTAGGGCTCTGCAGTACATGAAGATGTTGTGCCTGACCTTGCAGTTCAAAGTGGTCATAAATTATGTGCCATTTATCAAGACCAAGGGGCTCTAATATCTGCTTCAGCCTCTCCTGAAATACAAGTACAAGTCCTACTGGCATGGTTCAATGTTAAGTTAGAGCAGCCCAAAATGCAGATCGAAAGGGCTAGCACATTCTGAAGCCTGTGCTTAATTGTATAATAATAAACACTCATTAGTGGGAAAAGCCTGCAGGTCAACAGCAGAACTCTAAAACCCAAACTAGCCCCATGGTACCCAACTCAATACAAACTAATGAAAATCCCACATGGGCACCAAGATCCAGAGCTTTGGGTCAAAGTCATCTCCGTGGCCAACAAATTCTCTGTCTCAACATCTTTAATTTTGCCCTCAAATATCATTTCTTATCCGTGGTTTAAGAATATCTGTTTTCACTAGAATGGCAGAATTTTCGTAGTCAGTAAGTAACACTCCACCCAGTTCTATTAAGGAGTAAATGAGATATGGACTCAGGATTGGAGACAGAGAGAAAAATGTCAGCTTCATTACTGATAAAAGTTGTATTTATTGCCATGGTTTCTGTGCATGGCTAGTGCACTCACTAATATTCTGTGAATTAGACTTCCTCCCAAATCACTGCTCCTCTCCTTTGACATATGAAGCCTTCCCTGTTCAAATCAGTGTATAATAAAGAGAGTGGACCAGATGCTTCCTCTTTACAGGCAGAAATATGACCAGTATACAGCCAAGATGGACTGGGCAATCCACCAATCAATTACATCGCTCTTTTCCCCTGTGGCTCAAGATAGAGAGGCCAGGATGCCACCATAATGGAGCCCTTTCTGCATGAAAACACGAAGCTGAGAAGGAAGATTTCATTCCCAAACAGGATTAGCTTAATTTAGATTGTTTCTAAAGAAATTAAGTAATTATATAGATAGAGATTTACTAATTATTGAATGCCTGATTTTCAAGTTTAGAATTATGAGGAATTAACAAACTATCTATCTATACATTCAAGAAAGAAAGAAAGAACAGAAGGCCAATAATGTAGAAGGCATTGTGCGGTCCTCTCTCTTTCAAATAAAGAAATCCAAGGACTAGAGAAATAAAGCAGTGTGGCCAATGCCACACACCACATTGGGGATAGAGCTTAGACCAAAACCCATCCTTCCAGGCACCCACCACAAAATGAACAGACTAAGATGTGTGCTACTGAGCAAGTCACATCTGAAACGCAGTGCTCAGTGCTAACCACCTCCAAGAAGTTATGGACCACAACGGTGACCCAGAAGAAAGAAGCCAGAGTAGTAAGAGAAAGTGTAGAAAATAAGTGATGTGAGAAGTGGGAGAAAGCTATGGTGGAAAGAGTTCTTTCGCTGATGTCAGATCACCTGTGTTCCAGACATGGATTCAATCACATTGAGTTGCTATGTCCTTGGACAGGTCCCCTGATCTTCCTGAGTTTACAGTCTCTCCTCCACAGAATGCAGATGACAAGAAAACCACTGCTTCTCTCACAGAATTGCAGAGAGAACTGTCTGTGGTCATGGGCCAGAATGATTTATGCAAAACAGGTGCAATGTTCAGCATTTGTTGTTACTATTGTTATTATTTTTTAATTAAAAATAATGGAGTTAAGAATGTTTAGCAAAGAGATAGAGTTGAGTTCTGGGATTTTTGAGGTTTTGTCTCTTCTGACAAAAAGAAAAAGAAGACTAAAACTTGCTATCCATCTACCTGTTAGTCATTTTTCTAAGTTCTCATTGCAAATTCACAGCTAAGTAATATTGTGATTACTGTGGTCCCATTACTGTGGCAGATAAGGAAAATGAGCCTTTAGAGAGGTTGAGAAATTTGCCCAAAGGGGCATTGTTGGGAACCACCCTGCCTGGTATCAGAAGCTGTAACCCCCGCCTAGGCTAAGGCTGAGGGAACAACCTTGGAACCATAAACCACCAAGGAGACAAAAGCTTACCTCCCTGGCAGAAGAGCCACTTCTGCTCCTTTTACTTCACCCTGCCTGGTCCCCAATGCTTGGTCGGTTAGCCAGCGACAGGTAAGATTCCCCAAGGCGGGGAATGACCTAAGACAGGCATGATCATGTGGGAGGCCCCCAAGAAAGGACTTTGGGGGCTACAGCAAAAAGGGGGTGATGGACCCTCACCCCTCAGCTTTGACATAGCCTGAGTCCTCATTGTCTGTGAGAAAATCTCCTTATCTCTTGGTTGTCTTACTTCCCTTACTCCACCTAAGCCTGAAACATGACAGGGTGGTGCAGCCCTGTATTAGAAAGGGCGGGTTCCCCAGGTGATCAGGCCTAAGAAAGAATATGTAAAATCCTGTGAAACCTGCTTTGTTTAGAATGCTCTCAATTGAATGAGAAGGGTCCAAGGAGGAAGTAAGTTTGTTCCTCAAAGTTTTACAGCTCTTTAACCCTGACTCAGAGTAGGCCCTCAGAGTTCCTTGTTATTTGATCCTTACTTCCCTGCAATGAGTAATGAGCTTTACCTGAATTCTTGTACAAATGAACCCAATAAAAAGCCTGCTGGGACAGGAGAACACGCGCCCTCCACCAGAGAGGGTGGCCAAAGAGCCCTCCCCCAGTGAGGGTGGCCACTCCATCCCTACTTCTCCACAGAAAATTGCCTGTTTCTGTGTATGTTCATTTCTCGTGTGTCGACGAGCCATCCGCAGCGTTCCGCGGTCACTGCCAGTTGGTGATTGTGCATCAGGGCATGGTAAGTGGGGAGTGACACCTGCAATGAAGTGAAAATCCATCCTGTTTCCCCTGCTCCTCAGCCTCAGTCAGTACCCTCAGATCACACACAGCGTGGAGATTGGACAAAGGATAGATCGTAAGCTGGGTTCAGACTTGAGTCTGTCTGCCTGGATCAAAGCACAGTTACTTTCCCCCATTAGGGCAAAGAGCAAAGTGGTTGGAGACGTGGGCTTTCCGGTGGAGCTCCTTGAGTTTGCCTCTGGGCTCTGCCACTTAGCAGCTGTTTGGATGTAGTCAAGAGAATGCATCTCTCTGTGTCTCCTTTTCCTCATTTGCAAAATGAGAGTGATAATTGGCCTCCCTCTGCCAATTTCTCTTGTGAAAACACATGAGATAATACAAATAGGGCGCTTGCAACTGCATGGCATAAATACAACTACCATTGCTGATGTGTTTGTCAGAGGGAGCAGACGGCACAGACATTGTTCTTAGGTGCGAAGTTGGCAGAGAGATAGACCAGCTGACATTCGGGTTCCCTTCCAGCCCCCAGATTCTAGAGCACTTTCCTTTCCCCCTTCTGTAGAGATCACCAGGCGGGCACTCCCAGGAGCATTCTGGAGCTCAGCCAACTACTGTGCTCCACAGTGATTTTGAAAATGGCAAAAGGAATTTGGAAAATAACGTCAAAGTGCTAGGTACAGAAACTGATTTTTAAAAATAGATACACTAAAGCTGGTTCTAAAATTTTGCTGGCATAGTTCCTATATTTAGGGATTATTTGACCTCTTAAACTGATCAAACATTTATTGCACTATCCAAACAAGCCTGGATTCCAGGAAGCCCATGTTGAGGGAAAAAAGAAAAGAAAAGGTTTTAGCTGGATGGCATGCTGTCACATCTTGAGGGTGGAGATCACACCTCACTCAAAAGATGAGTCTTGACAGGCAGTTTTAACTGTAGAATAAACATAGGAGAGGTGACATCCTTCTCCAAGTTCATGGACATCAGGTGAAGTGATGGGAAAAGTCACAGTGTTTCTCCTAATCCCCACACTACTCAATGACAACATAGCTTTAAGATGTAATTATTTTTGGCTTGTTTTTAAAGGCAATAACCACAGCAAGAGAGGAAGGTAGGGTGGCCACTTGTTCAGACTGTTGATGAGGATGTAAGGTGCATCTTTTTGGAAATTAGTATGGTAATGTACATGAACCTCCCTCAAAATTTATTTTGACCCTAAAATTCTATTTCTAAGGAAATCATTAACGATACATCAAATGACCTGTCTTCTGCTTTTAAAGTTCAGAACTATAAGAAATTTGGTATATGAATGCATAAATCCATACCGCATTGTAAGTGACAGCCAAAGAACAATGGGAAAATAAATGTTCCAAAATGCAGACCAGTGAAATAAATTGTGGTAGATCAGCAAGTGGAATATCAGGTTGCTATTAAACTGATGATTTAGGGAAAAGTAACGATACAGGAAATCATTATGAGCAAGTGTTAAGTGAAATGAGCAGGTTAATTAAAGAGTCGCAGCTGTAATCGTGTGCATTCATTTACACAGGAAAATGGAAGCCTGGAAGGATGCATGTGCGCGAGGAGAACACAGCGGCTATTGGGATGACGACATTCACATCATTCGCGTCCTTCCGCATGCTTTCATGTGCTCTCCAAATTATTTCAGATGAGCTTCACAGTAAGTACCACTTCACAATAAAAAGAATCAGTAAACATTTTTTTATAAAGGATGACCTACTGGTACTTTTTATAGGCAAAGAGGAAACCGTCAACTTGCTGAAGATGCATTTGGGTTGTCCCAGGAGTCTGCACGGCGGAGTTAACGGAGTCATCTGCATTCTTTAACTGCCCCCTGCCCCTCCTCTGGTAGAGGGAGACAGGGTTCCGAAGCGGGAGATAATAAAGGCAAGAAGCCTCCAATCCGCTCTGCCGCTTACTGACCACAGGTCTTACGCTCACAAAGTGTTCATTTCCTTACTTGTAAAATGAAGACCCATAGTTCCACGCTTCGCTGTGAGGGCTTCTTGAGAATCGAAATGTGAAAGCAACTGAACATGGCCTGCTCAGAGCGGAGTCTCGATCTATGCCAGGTGTTTTGCTTCATTCACCCATTTTTTAAAAATGGGTTGGTGACATGAAGGGAGCTAAGGTCTGGAGTGCAACTAGGTGCTGGCGGACTCAGAAAGGGAGCACCCGCTGAAGGTCGGTTCTCTTCCTCTCCTCTTTGGCCACACCTGAACCTCTCTTCCCTGCTCAAGCCTCCGCTCCCCGCTGCCCTTGTAGAACATAAGGCAGAGGCACCAAACAGCCTTCCCGGAGGGCTGTTACCTCTGCGGGAGGCAAAAAGGAGGGGTGGGGAGGCGGCTGCAGCCCCTTGACTCCAGAAAGATACACACCCTGTCTGGGGTCCAGGCTGACGCAGCGCCTGCTTACTCCACGCAGGCCAGTTCTGCGCTCGGAAAAACCAGAGGGCTTAACATCATAGGGAATCATCTAACTGCATATGCTTCTAAGAGAGCTCCACTTACATTTTAATCTCGCAGGCTGTTTTTGTTAGTAGAACAAACACAGATAACATGCCAAATTTCATTATTAAAGCACAAGAATTATTTTGCTGAAATAAAGTCAAGAAGAACAAGTGTTATGAATAAACATATACCCACTTATGAATACTGCCTTCAAACCCTGGTCATCCATCAACAGAATACCCAGACAGGAGCAATAATAATTAAATCTGGTTGCTGACTGATATCTTGCTGACTTCCTCTTTTTGTTCTACTTAGATTCCTTGGGGTCATTGAAAAGATGCCTAATCTTTATTTTACCTGACAGGACCTTCAATATTTGAAGAAAGTTGTTGTGAATCCTTGAATCTTCTCTTTCTCAGGTCTAATTCAGGCTCAGCATATACCTCCCATCCATCATCCACTCATCCACTTCATGTTAGGTAGAGTGAGACATCTTTGGAGAGCACCTACTATGTGTTGGACCCTGTGCTAGGCACTCAGCACACAGAAATGCAAACAGGTTGCTCCTGCTAAAAAGACTCACATTCCAGCAAAGAAAGCCTTTGGCAATCCATTTGACTTTTGACCTATTTCTTTTGAATGCAGTGCCAAGATTAAACAGCATATCCCGGCATAAGAATACTCTTAGATATTATCCTTTTATTTATGCTATTTTAAGCAACCTTTAGCAACAACACAATATTATCTGTTCACAGTGTGTCAGGGGACTGGAGATTCTAAGATGGATAAAACAGAGTCCCTGGTCATATTAGCTCATCTTTCAGAACGTGTCTAGAATGCCAGCTTCTGTTCTCTCCCAGTTTCTTCTGCCCCTGCCGGGTGGGGCTGGGAAAACTGCAGTTTCCTCAGGAAGGTAGATGCTAACCCCTGCCCTCATCCAACTCCATTCTCCAAAGAGTGGGCATAACCTACTTTGAATCCTTTTCTCTGAGGTAATTCTTAAATGCCTGTCATTTCTTCTCTGGTCTTTCCAAATTCTTCCTTCAGCCATCTGATCTAATTGGCTTAGAAAGCAGGTAGAGTATTGTTTAACCGCTGTGCTGTACACCTGAAACTAATATAAAAAGATACTGACTGTTAGTGCAAAAAAGAGAAATGCCTGTGTTTCCACATCAATTGTTGGAATAAATTTAAATATATCCTTAAAAAATAAAGGAGGTAAAGTGGCATTTTCTTTGTTTCTCTTTAAAAAGCTGCAAGTTTTCTTATAAATAAAAGGCAGAATTCCACAGGTATCAGTTTATAATGGCTCATAAAAATGTAGGCCCTTTATTAACAGCCCTCAAAGAAGTCAGCAATTGAAGTCTAGTGTCCTGTAATGTCAACATCAGATATTTAAAGATCAAGTTTAAATTATCTCAAATAAGAAAAAAATAAATAAAACCCAGAAAGGATTTTTAACCATTTCCCCAAGGTCAGGCACTTTGTGGGATCAGACCCGAAACTGATGTCGGGGTCTCCTGTCTCCCACTTTGTTGCTCTTCCCACCACACCTCGCTGCTTCTCTATCTTGTGTACACACAGGAACAAAACAATAAGCAAATCCACTGTAAATCACGTGTAGAGGCATTGACAAAGTACTTGTGGCGTGGCACCTCCTTAATCAGAGTCACAGGAGTGCGTGTAGAGATGACGCATGTGGCTCTGACCGCAAGGAAACAGACTCCTGATATTTCAGCAGACCTCTTCAAAGAACTAACATATTTGGGACCCATCCAAGATCCCTGCAGGGAACATCTTCTGACCATTAACTGGCCCTTTCTTGTTAAAAATACTTTTGGAGGAAGTGAGCAGTGACCAATGTCCCAGGGGGTTAGAATCATCTATTCTTTATTCCTCATCTCTCTGGACAAGGTGATGATGACAGAGAAGGGAATGAAAAAGGCACAAGAGGAAAGGTACCTGTTTTTCATGGATGGACAGTGACAGAGGTGGCGGAAGAGACATTCTATTAGTGAGAGAAGCCTTGGACTCCATCAGCTGCAGAGAAACCAACAGGAAAACGCAGCTAAAGGTCATTTTGCCCACAGGATTTTGAGCTAGATTTTATACTGTTTTTTAAAGTAGAGAGCTTTATTACAAATGCAAAAGGATGCAAGACTAAGCAGAGATTAAAATGATTTATTGTATGGTAGCAGCCCTGGATGGTGTTTCTTTACAGACAATTATATACTTGTCCGACAGGGACAATAATAGCCTGTAAGGAAACATGGCCCATGGATTCTCTCTGGTCTCATTAGTTCCTGTGTGTTCTCGGGAGGAATGCTTTCTCCTCGGCAAAGCCTGTAGGCAGAAGTGACAGGTAGGTCACTGAGGTTTCCAGGAGATTCCCTGACCATGCGTCCTCCCCACCTCATAGCCTCCCTGACCCCTTGGGCCACTGCCAGCCCCCTGGAACCTAGGAAAGAGTTGTCTGATAGAGGTATGGGAACATTTGACCCCTTTGCACCAAGGGATGTGAATGCAACTCGGAACTCTGGGACATGGAGCTGAAGAGACGTCAGGCAGCAGTTCTAACAATAGCTAGCCAGCAGGTATTGACCACTTGTGTGGCAAACACTGTGTGCCTTTTGGGGATCCTAATATTTTTACTACCACAGGTCATGGGTACCCTTTCTTCAGCCTGGACCACTAGATCTACTGTGTCTCACTGCTCTGTGCTCGCCTCCTCCCTCTGACATCCACCTCCAAACAGCCACAGCTAGCTTTTCACAGCATAAATCCCACTGCATGGCAACTTCACTAAAAATTCTCAGTGGCTCCTGAATGTACCTGGAACAGCAACAACAAAACAACCTGCCACTCACCTGACCTCTTTTTTATTTTACCTACCACACCCACCCCCTAGTTAGAGCAGCCGATACTGTGTCCTCTGCATGGAGGATGCTACCACCGGATCTTTCCATGGGGCATCTCCTCGCCATTAAGCTTTTAGTTCAAACACCACCCCTTGAAGAGGTCTCTGATGGTTAATGGAGCAGCCCCACTCTCACCGGTGCTTCTCTCCTTGTATTTCTCTATATGTTGTTTCTTCACAGAGTTTGTAGCCTTGTGTAATTCTCTTATTCATCTGCTTGTTTTCTTGTGCCTTGTCTGCTCCACCCACCATGAGGATATAATTTCCATGGAAGCCAGATCTCATCTGAGCCTCCAGAGGCCTAGAACCCTGCTCACAGCCCAAGTTGGTAGGTCTCAGGGCCCACACTGGGGCCAGGTCTTCTGTTGCTCTGCTTTTGCTGTGGTCAGCTTCTCTCCACTGTCTTCTGTCCGCAGAATCATTCTGACTCCCATCTCGGAGAGTCATCTCCATGGAGGCCCACTTCTGGGGGAGACAAGAGACCACTCCACCCACCTAGCCAGGGGCTGTGTCTCTGGCAGCTGTTAAATCAACTGCAAGTGAAGGAACAGTACCCCCTCGTGGAGACCAAGAGCTGGAGTTAGTTGCCCATTTCTTCCTTTTCCCTGCCCTGTGTTGCCACTGAACATCACTGTACACTGAACCACAGCAACAAAAATAATCCAGGCCACTGTGATTGCCTGGAAAAGCTGAGAGGGGTAATTTAAAACTAATAATCATAAGGCTAATTAGAATGATCCAACAAAGTGAGAAATAGAGGAAGATGCATCAGCCTGGAACACAGACTGCCTGTTCTGAGTCATTTAAAGTCTCTTTCCTGAAAGGTGCCAGTTCTTACTGCCTGAGGATCTCAGAGGCCTGCAGTCTAAACTGCACGTGCACCCTGGCCCCCAGCCCCAAACCAGCCACTGAAATGTAATAAATAGTTTCCTGGTCTCATCTTCTAGGGAATCACCTGGATTATGGAACCTCATGCCTACCAGAGGCTCCTCTGAGCTGACGTTCCTCCTCACAGACTCTTCCCTCAGGAGGAGCAGAGGTAGGACTCATCAGGGATTCACACCTTGGACAGCTTCTTAAAGACCATGGCTCTAGATGAGAAGGGTCCACATTTTTAAATAACCCATGCCAACACCCTAAGCTCAACTGTAAAAAGGTAGTAAAATTCCCCAAATATATGTTGGTAACCAAGAGCATTTCCTTAGGGCTCACTGGATAGTCCATTGCTGCTCTTGAAGTAGATCGATAGAATTTCAGAGTTGAAAAGAGCATTGGAAATTATCTCTACCCAGCATTTCCCATTGTGTGTTGGGCTAAACACAGGGACTATAAACTATTATTAGGCGGGAAAGGAGGTTGGAAGATAAAATAAATGCAGAGAAGGTTATGTTACGTGGCACAAAGTTTGACAGGCTTCTTTGTGGAAGGATTCCTGGAGTCCCTAAGGTACATCGGGACTTGTAAAGTAGAAAAATACTGCATCACATCTTCTCATGTTATTATCCACCGGAATTTTTTCATGGAGCATGTTGCTGATGGTGTGGGATAGCAATTGGGGAACATGCTGGTCTGCTCTCACTTTTCACAAAGAAGACACTTGGACTGGGGAATAGTTACAGGTGTCTGGTGTACAAAACTTCCTGGCAATTCATTTAATTGAAATTTTATGGAATCTAAATTAGAAGAGATGAGTAGCTGAAGACAAGCTAGGTTAGTGGAATGCACATGGGTTGGAACGCTGCCTCTAATGGCAAATGCTGCCGTTAGAGGTGCGGTGTGGGAGAGCTGCATCATACTTTTGAGGAGGCTCAGGTGAGCCCCATGCAAAAGCATGGGCAAGCAGGATCTCCTGCTGGTGGAGGTCCAGGGCCTGGAAACGCCCAGCACATGACACTGCAGCTCACGGAGGAGCAGGTCCTCAGCTAGGGTTGTCTGCTGCCCTCTGCCTGTGACTTTTCTGGGTGCTTGGTTCTCTTGGCCCAAGTTTATCTCCACTTGACTGTTATTGTTGTTGTTGTTTCTGGAAAAACCCATGTTCCTCTTCATGTCAAATAGACTGCAACTGTGGACCCTGATTCATTCCACAGCATTTGTTACCTGCTACGTGTAAGCGCTGAGCTAAAAGCTGGCAACGGAAATATAAACAGAGGAGACAGATGTTAGGGCCACCATTCTGGGCTTCTGAGACTTTCAGCTTCCACAGAATCTCACCATGATGCATGTCCACATCCTGAATCTTTCATTCCATGGCCTCTGTAGGAAAAGAAGGTTCCTGTCTGCATACCATTCCGCCAGGACCTGACTCTCTGACAGCGTGTTTGTCCGGTCACTGGTACATCCATCCAGCATGTGCACAGGGCTGGGTGTCCTCAAAGGAACTGAGAGCACACAGGTGAATGGGACACAGGCCCTGCCTTCCAAGAGCTCACCACTAAGCAAACAGGCTTGGCTAACTTCCAGGTGGATAACAGATTGTGCCCCTGGATGTTGCAAAAGAAAAGAGAGAGAGAAAGGAAGGAAGGAAGGAAGGAAGGAAGGAAGGAAGGAAGGAAGGAAGGAAGGAAGGAAGGAAGGAAGGAAGGAAGGAATAGGCATCAACTTTAAACTGAGTTAGAAGCCCTGCTCTGCCACTTAACAGCTGGGTAACTCTAGAAAAGCCCACTAGCACCTCTGTACACAGCTGCCGGTTCAGAAATGAGCTACTTGATCTCTCTTCCCAGGTTTTAATTAAACAGCAAACATTTATTTAACATTTAGCAGTATGTAAGTGTTTTTAACATCTATTGTTTAATCTTCACAATCCCTTTGTGATATAAGTATTTATCACTAGTATTACTATTATCAGTAGTAGTTGTTAGCATCAGCATTAGTACTGGAAGTGATAGAAGGATTACCATTAGTAAGTATCACCATTACTGCTAATACTACCATTAAATCATATACCTGACAGGCCCCCAACAGAGCCAGTGTGTGCTTGCACCACATACAATTATTAAAAGTACTCCCTTCCAAGCTCAAAACTATCTAGGTTTGGATGACGCATTTTACAGTCACTCTGTCATTAGCCCTAATCCAAAGAAGGCTCAGAGAAGCCACGTGGGACATCCAAGGTCACACAGCTGACAAGTGGGACAGCTCCAACAAAAGGCCGTCTCTTCTAAATGACATTTACTTCCACCCAACACCAGCAGGACCAGTCGCTTTGTGAGAATGAGTGGAGTCCGTGGGCAGGAAGGCGCTGTGTAAACTGTGACATGACGTGCACTGTGTGTGCAACGTGCTGTTATGAGGACTCCACCTTACAGTCGGCCCTTGTCAAGACCTGGCGTCAGAAGGGGAAAGTCACAGGGCAGACAGCCCAGGGGAGGCCGAGAAGCCTCAACAATGGAACCAGGAAGGAAGAAACTCTCCTCACACGTAGGCAAGAAAAATCCCTTCAACAAAGAAGGCTGTGGCACTCAGGGGCCGAAGGGCACCGCATCTGCCCCAGAAGAAAATCAGCACTTTTCCTGATGAGGAGCGCAGTGCCTCTGTTCATGGGAAGCAGCGGAATGTGGCCTCTGGTGTGAGGGCCAGGAGGACACAGGGTGTCCGTCCAAAGAGATTAGCCCACTCCAAGAACAACGACCATCTCTCCAGATGGAGAGTGTCTTCACAGGGGCATGGATTATCTCCCAGACTGAACAGAGACCTGTCACAGCCAGGGCATGGAGCGCAGTGGCTGGTGGTCTTTCCTTGGGTGTCCCTAACAAACATTCTGTAGCTTCTCACTTTTCTTCCTGGGCTTATTGAGGAGCCGCTGACGGACATCACAGTAAAGGTAGGAGGTGTACAGCAGGATGCTTTGACTTACCTATGTTGTGAAATGACTTTCACAACAGGCTGAGTTAACATCCATCATCTCACACAAATACAACAAAAAGAGAGAACTCCAAGGACCTCCTCTCTTACAACTTTTCTATGCATCCCACAGCAGTGCTAACTGTAGTCCTCGTGTTGTACATTGCATCTCTAGAACTTACTTACTCACCTCTGGATGTGCCTTTTCATGGGCAGTCGAGGCAGAAGAGCGAAAACTAAGTACAGCTGAGCACTTGCTTTAGGCCAGGAGCTCCCACGCTGTTTCTGGACTCGGGTTTAGGCATGTCAATGTGCAAGACAGGTAGGCACCTGCCTTAAGAGGAGCTTCCAGTATGTGCAGGGGAATATAGAGTTAACTCCAAACACAACAAATCAGTACATTTCCTAGCTTGTTAGAAAGAGGCAGTTGTCACCTAAAAAGAACAAATAAAGCAGGGTGAGGAGGAGGGAGAGTCCTAGGAAGGGAATGGTAGACTTAAATTTGGGGGTCATGTTAGTTTTCATTGAGAAGTTGACAGCTGAGCAAAGACTTGAAAAGGTGAAAAATTAGCCATGAGATGACACGGAAAAGAGGGTGCCAGGCAGAGGAAAGAGGCCGCAAGGTGGTGATATGTCCGGGGTAGCCAGGGGAGAGTGAGGAGGCCAGCACCGCTAGATCCGAGGGAGCAGGGACGAGGAGGCAGCAGGGAGGCGAGGTCAGAGAGGAAGTAAGGCGCCATTCACGCAAGGCCTTGTAGGTCACTGTAAAGGTTTTGGGTTTTTGCTCCGAGTGAAATGGAGAGCTGCTGTAAGGTTTTGAGAAGTGTCATGGCCTGCTTACGATTTTGAAGGAACACATGGTCTTCTCTATCGAGAACACCTGGTACACAGGCACACACGTTCTAAGCGAGAGGACTTGTATGGCGGCGGTGGTAGTAACGCAGGTCAGAGTGTGGCGGCTGGGGCCCTGGTGGGAGCAGAACAGTTAGGTAGCAGAGGTGGCTGGAGTCCAGCTGTCAGTTGGAAGTAGATACAACGAGGTTTTCTCATGCATCCAGTGTGGCATGTGAAGGAAAGGAGTCAAAATGACTCCACTGTTCTGGCCTGAGTCAACTCAAAGGATAAATCATCAACTGACTTAGGTAAGGATGGGTGTGGGACAGCTCGGGGGAGGAGATCTGAAGTCCAGTTTTAAACCTGTTCGGAGATTAATCTTAGATGTTCAAGAGGTCAGGTGTTTCTGTGAGCTGGGAGTTTGAGGGAAGGTTCTAGGATGGAAATACAAATTGGCTTTACTCATTGGCTTCATTCATTCCTCCTCAAAACCCCCCAAGTAGCAAGTATTCCCTCTGGTTTGTTCCAAACTGGTTGTGACTTACCCACAATCACACACTTAAGAAGGGACTAAACTGAATTTTGATTTACGTTTGCCCTCCCCAAGCCCATGTTCTCTGAGGGGTAATCAATCCTTTGTTTGTTCATTTGCTTTTAGACTTTATTCCTGTAACCCAGTTCGCATTAAGCTCAATATAGAATCATCGAGGGGAAACCCAGAAAGAACTGCACAAATCTCACCTCCCTCCTAACAACTTGGTTAGGATTGAAGACAATCAGGAGACACCTGAGGTGCTGGACCCAAAATGGGACTTAGAAAAAATGGGCTAGAGGCAACGAGAGAAGGAAACTCAAAGAAAAAGTGGAGAGTTGACAAAGTAGGGCACTGACAGTCTTGAGACCATCAGGGGACACAGAATGTATCAATAGAGTATCCCTCAGTGCCCTCAGACCTGCCCGTTCTATTGTAAGAGAATTCAATGATGTGTATCCCAAGGGTGCACCATGAGGTCTGTGGACATGTCTGGCTCCTGTTAGACTCTGAGCACCTTAGGACCATCCTTTTGTGTTTTACTGACCTCTGCAACTCCAGCATCCTGTCTAATGCCTAGCTTGGCGTTCGCGTAAAATGGACACATGGATGAATAGATCATTTAAATGCTAGATATGCACGAGTCTGGACCTAGAGATTTCTGAGGAAGGAAACATTGTGGAAAGAGGAAAAATAATTTGAATGAAAATTAAGCATCTTGTTCTTCTACTTCAGCGTGAAGGGTAGCAGATTTCTGTGGACATACATTTGCATAACTTTTTCTTAAATAGGCAGGCCAATTTACATACATTTTATGTTCCATTCAAAACCTGCTGTCAGTATGTAAATTTCTCAGCACACTGAGTTCCGCTTTTCCTCTTTAGATTTTTCTCATTCTTACTGTTTCCTTTTCATACTTAAATATCTATATTTTATGTAAATTATCTCCATATTCCAATAGTGCCTTTCAATGGCCTATATTATTTTTAATGAAATTATATAATTATATATGCATTGTTTGTATGCATATGTATAATGCATATTTGGAACTTTTATTAATCAAAGAAGGCACAGCTGTACAATTTAGTATAAAAATTTCTGACTTAGAAAAGTTTTCTTAACCTTGTTACACATTATTTTTATTACTGTTACAGCAGCAATTGCTGCTTGTTTGAAGGTAGAAGAGGTCGCAGAGCACAGGAACCAAGCCACCTGGGTTCAGATCCCCATTCTGCCACATGGTGACCTGAAACACTCATTTAGCCCGTCTGAACACCTCCGTTTTAAAGTGGGGACAATAACAGAACCTGCCTCTTAAGGTTGCTGTGAGGATGAAATGAATCAATCTATGTTAAATCCTTAAAACAGCTTCTGGAACATTCATCATAAGCATCATTCAGAGTCAAAAAGGTATGCATTTCATGACCTCAGGTCACATAACATCTCCATTCTCCAGTATTATCATCTACAAAATAGAGATACTTGAATCTACTTTGCAAGTTATGGTAAGAATCAGTGTGAAAATACACATTCGTGTCAGGTACTCAGTAGGTTGTAACTTCCCTCCTAGTTTTAAAATTTTGTGTATTGTTAATTTATCTATGAAAAAATTTTATCTACATTGAACCACACAAATACTCTCTGACATATTTTAAATCAGTTTTTTAGTGGAATATGCAAATAGCATCTTAAGCTTCTGATTTCCAACTAACCTTTGATTCTTGCTCTCTCTTTTTCTTTTGTATCTTCTCAAGCTGAAAAATCAATCTGATTTTACTTACTTCCAGCCGAAGTGTGCAGGACTCAGAGAGGATGGTGGGATTTCCATCCTCATCTGATGTACGGAACACCATTAGAGGCAAATGAGGCTTTCACGGTTTCCAGCCATTTATCTTTTCACAGAAGCACCCCTGGGAGCACTGTCCACCAGGGCGGACATTGAAGGGCATGGGATTGGAGCCCTAGCCCAACTGTACTTGCTTCTTCAGCCTTGTGTGACGCACTGCTTATACTCTGTACCGCAGTGGTCTTATTACCTGTAAGTGGGGATGCCAATGGCTACCTCAGAGCATATAATGAGGATTCAATGTGAAAATGCACTAATTGTGCTTAGCATAGTACTTGGCCCAATAATGTTTGGAATTCTTTTGAGGATGATGATGGTGATGATGATGATGATGGATTTTGCCTTGGGTCCATTACCATCAAAGGTTTCTTTTACCTTTAAGATTTCTTCATGAACCCCTTCTATATTTCCGCCATTTTTAACATACACCTGCATGTTGGGGTGTAAAGTCTGACTCCTACGGCAAGTGAGAAAATCCCTCATTGTGAGTTTCACAAGCTAAAGTTAAAAATAACGCTGCCAGTCAGGTGCAGAAAAGGCTCCACAGAGAATCCACATCCTTTTGTCCCAAAAAGGAGCTTTATCTGGAGGACTGGGCTGACCCATGTCAGCAGTCAGCGGGGCCTAATACAGCACAGTCGTTGTATTAATTTCCTAGGGCAGGCATAACACAGCACCTCAAATGAGGCTGCTTAAGATGACAGGCATTTAATTCCTCACAGTTCTGGAGGTCAAGTCCAAAACCAAGGTGTCCATGGGACCGCACTGCCACTGAAGTCTCTAGGCAAGAGGGGTCCTTCCTAGTGTCTGCTGGTTGCCAGCAATTCTTAGCATTCTCTGACTAGTCCACACATCACTCCAATATCTACCTCCCCCTCTCTCTGGCCTTCTCCCTGCGCATGGCTCAGTGTCTCTGCTATTCTTCTTATAAGGACACACAAGCCTCAGGGTTTAGAGCCCACCCTAATCCAGTGTGATCTCATCTGAGCCAACTATGTCTGCAAAGAACCTATTTCCAAATAAGGTCATATTCTGAGGTTCCAGAAGTTTTTTAAATTTTGTTTTATTATGGTAGGAATATCTAATGCATGAGATCTACTTGCTTAATAAATTTTTAAGTGTTCAATATATGCTTGTTGATTTTGTATACACTGTTGTACACACCTCTCAGAGTTTATTCATCTTGTGTCACTGAAATCTTATGCCCATTGATTGGTAACGCCATTTCCCCCATCCCCAGTCCCTGAAAACCTTTTCATTCTGCTTTTTAATTCTGTGAATTTGACTATTTTAGGCACCTCTTATTAGTGAAATCATGTAGCATTTGTTTTCCTATGGCTAACTTATTTCACTTATTGTCCTCAAGGTTCACCCATGTTGTTACATATTACAGAATTTTCTCCCTTTTTAAGACTGAAATGTAGTCTGTTGTATAGATATACCACATTTTCTTTATTCCTCTTGGACATTTTGGTTGTTAGAATTTGGAGGGGATACTATTTAACCCAGTAGTGGCTCAGAATCTAGGGTCCAGTGTCAGACAGAGAGTCCTATGCTAGCTTCATCACCTATCAGCCTCATAAACTTAGGCTCAGCTTCTGTATGGGGAAACTGAGGACAGAAATGGTGCCCTTTGATCTGTGGTAAGGATTAAATGAAATCAACCACATTGACTGAGGACTCACCCTGTCAGTTTGTCCTAAGCCTTTACTTGCACTCACTCATTATACTCACAGCAAGTCTGTGAAGCTGTAGAATTATTATCCACATTTCTGAGATGGGGAAGCTGATATCTGGAAAAGTTCAATGATTTTCACAAAATCTCACTGCTGAGTTTGAACTCAGAAGCCTTGCTTTTATGAAAAAGTTATTATTAGAACCTCCAAACCTCCAGGAACTGTCCAATAAATGTGTGGCCCTGGACTTAGCAGCCAGAGTACGGCCCACATCCTTCATAGCTCAGAGGTCAAATAAAATGCCCTTTCTGTTCCCAGGATGCAATGCTTGAGCATTCCAACTATCCCACCTCCATCCCACAACCAGTAATCTAGCAAGTACAACACAAAAATAAATCAAGTGTTGAAGGGAGTTGTTCCCAGTAGCAACCTCAGAGTAGATGCATAGAAACTAGGAGACATCCCAGGCTTGCTCGGAAAGCTGGGGGACGGGGGTATCAACAGCCACCTGGGGATTCCTCCCAGTTGTGAAGCAGAGCCTCCCTCAACGTTGGATCCAAACACAGTAACCATACTCAGCCCTCTACTCAGGCTACTACCCTAGATCCTGGGCTCACCGACTTCCCAGACTCCAAGCCAGACCTGAGACACCTCATCAGGTTAGTGCAGGCTCCAGAATCATTATCCTCCTACCCTTCCCCAACCCTCCCCCATCCTAGTTTGACAGCTTTCCTCAGGCCCTGGATTTACAAAGAGTTCGGTAACAACTTCTTTCCTAATATACGCTGCCACTTGCCCTTTACCTTCAGTAAGTTAAGCAACTCCACCCTCTGAGTCCCTGGAAATGTTACCCCTCCCCCCACCACCAAGGACAACACTACCATGGGCTGTAGGTGATTTCCTGTCACCTTCCTTACTGTGTCTCAGCAAATTTAACACAATTGGGCACGGCATGCACATCATTAAACACATAGAGATTGTCTCAGACCCTCCCACGCTCACTCTTAGGGTTCTGTTTACGGCTCTTGTATCTTCCACCCCTCTTTCCTGGTGCACAATGGCCTCATTCATTCTTTCACACATCCAGATATTTTCATTACACCAAGCATTTTTTGTACATCCAATTGTTCGTGGGGTCCTGTGTCTGTTGCTTTCATATATTTACATGTTCATTATGCTGCTCAAAATCCATGAACTTACTACACCTGTTAAGTCTGTGGATATTAGGAAGAATAAGACATCATCCTAACACAAAATCCTGACCACAAGATCTCATGGTCTGGTAGAGATGAACACCAGGTGAAAATAGACACTACAGTTTACCTGGGCACGTGTTATATTGGAGGTAAGAACTAAATGATGTAGGAACACAATGAAGGTGGTAAATAATTCTACCATCCTCTCTCTGTATCTCCCATTCTTTTGCAGATCCTGGATCAGACCTTCTCTCAGCTAACTGTCACACTCAGAAGGTATGACATAGACTGTGCTGCAAAAACAAAATCTCAGTGGCTGACCATAAAAAAGATTATTGCTCCCACAGATGTTACCCAGAGCATCTCACCAGTAGGGTGGCTAGAAACCCAGACTGATGAAGACTTTATCACCTCACAAGGAATGATAGTTATTATTCATGGAAGAAAAAGAGAGCGAGATAGAGGATCACACATATGCTCTTCAGCCCAGGAGTGACTCTTGCAGTCCATTGGCCAAAAGGAGCCATATAGTTTATGTGTGAGAATCTGCAAAATGTGTGTGTGAATGTCAATATTCAGTGAGCAGCAGCAATGTTTCTGTTACAAAAATATTATATTAAATCTAGTTTATAATTAGAATTTTAAAATGATCTGATCCTACCATCTAATTTGAACATAGAGCCAAAAGAAAAGGTTCTCCTCCCCCAAAATACTTAATTTCCAATTAGTATCTTCTCCCTGTTCAATTCCTTCTATTATCCACAAAGATATTAAGGAGAATTTATGATATCGATATCCAATTTTAAAGGTAATATAGGATTAAAGTAGCAGACTGCAGTAATAAGTAAATGTGGTAGATATAGACCCAATTATATCAATAACTGCAACAAATGTAAGTTAAATAAATTCCCCCGTTAAAAGACAAAGAATAACAGATTAGTTTTAAACAATGCAGATACATGCTATTTACAAAAATACAGAGATATATGAAATAAAATGCATGTAAAATTTAAAATGATGGAAGCTTATATACTTTATTCAGCCCAAGTTTTTCTCAACTTTTGCATGGTTAACATTTGAGACCAGATAATTTTTTATTATGAATGGCAGTACATTATAAGATCCTTAGCAACATCCCCAAGTTCTACCCAGGAGGTGCCAATAGCATCTCCTGCCCCTGTTATGAAAACCAAAAATATTCTCAGATATTAACAAATGCCGCTGAAGGGGGAACAAAATTGTTTGCAGTTGAGAACCAAGTTATCTAACTTCTCATTAAAACAAGTTATCTAATTTCATCATTAGTAAGAGGGCAGTAATGGTAGTATCTTTCCTCCCAGAAGATTGTGAGAGCTTTATGAATTCATACATTAGAAATTTCTAGAAAAATCGCTGAATGAAAATAAACATTAAATATATTTAAGCAATTGATATTTTATTTGTCACAATGATGGCGGTGATGCTAATAGGAGTAGTATGATAGTAGGGGTGTCTTCCAGGTACTACATTTTCAACTTAGATGCAAAACAGCAAAGTACCTTATCCATAAAGGAGGAAATGAATTATTTCAATCAGTAAATACGCATGAATGTTTAGTCTGTGCCAAAGACTAAACATTCTGAGCTAGACTCTGGGGATAAAATATTTGTAACAAGATCATAAAAAAGTAGGACAATGAAGCCAACAGAGGGAAATAATTCAAGCAGGAAAGGCTGGGGAGAGACAGAGAAAAATAGAAAAGAATGAAATACAGAAAGATGGAGAGGTAGTAGAGAGACCAACAGACAGGAGAAAATAGAGATGGAAAAAAAGAAAAGAAAAGAAAAAGGCACAACTACGAACATGTGTGGAGTGGGCAAGCCTTCCCATGCAGAGCACACCGCAGGAGTCTTCAGCTTCCAACAGCACGGGACATAGATACACTACATGGTTTCAAAATGCCTACAAATGCTGGAGAAAATAACACAAATCTTCCTTTAAATGCATAGCTGAGCTTTCATGAAAGGAAAGGTGTGGGATTGCTCAACTAGTACACCATTGACTAGGATTTAACATCCATTCTTAGATTCTAGGGTTTGAGGTGCAAAAGGTACTAAGTCAAAATTGAGACCCCTGAAAAGCAGAAGCCTTTGAAAGACTATATCCTAAATAAGAGTGTAGACTTGTAAAACCCACCTATTAGCCTAGGTAGCCATGCATGGCATAGTACAACACACACACACATACACACACACACACGCATGCACAGCTAATTGTCCTGGAAGCCAGATGAGTTTTTCATGGGCTGTTGGTTGGCAGGGTAGGTCATAATATGGTAGGGAAACCTTCTTTTCCTTGCTTCCCTGTTTCCTTGTAGAGGAGCTTCCTTTAGCGTAACCTGGTTGTCCTCTCCTGATCCCTTGCCTTTCCATGAAAGGAAGAGCATCTTATCTAACTGGGAGTTTGGGCAATGAATTGGGCATGTTTCACTTCAGCATTCCTCATTTTTCTCTACCTTTTGGTATCTGCCAAGCCACAGAAAGCATGCATCTCCCTTGGCTTGTTCATAGTCTAAAGGTTATAGAGGCCTTCTGTGTTTATGACTGGATGGTAAAGTTTTCTAATATATTTACTATTTTTATTAACTTACTATTTATTTGGCCTCCTCAAACCCACAAATGAGTCTGCTAATCCAAAGTTCTGGGAGTTCAATTTACTCTGCCCCATGGATCAGCAACACAAAGCCCTCTACATTAAAATACACCAGAGGGGCGGGAAGTCGGGGAATGGTGGAGAGAAGGGGGAGGGATTAGTCAAAGAACATGTATGAATGACCCATGGACATGGACAATGGAGTAGGGATTAATTGTGGGAGTGAGGGGTGGGCTGGGTGGAAGAGGGAAAATGGAGAAAATTGGGGCAACTATGATAGAATAAACAAGAATGAAAAGAAAGAAAAAATAAAATAAAATAAGACAAATTCCACCAAAGATCTTTCTCAGCCTGAGAAAAAATTAATAGAAAACAACCATGTACAGAAGGTCTACCACTCCAGGACTCACAGGACTGAGAAACATGAAGTCCTTCTGAAGACAAGTTCACACACCAAATAGATGATGATGATGATGATGATGATGATGATGATGTGATGATGATGATGATGATAACAAGATGATTATAACAGAACATTTTGAGCAATTTTATGTGCCAGGCTCTTTCTAATTATTTTAAATATAAAATTAGTACATAGTGTCTCCATAAGATAAGTTCTATTAATATGCTCATTGTATATTTGAGGAAAGTCAAGCATCAAGAATTTGTATAACTAGTTCAAGTTCATTCAGCTAACAAATAACCAAGTCAAGAGTCAAACGCATGTGTTCTGGCCCCCGAGTATATTCTTAACCCTTTGCTGAACTTGTGCGTTCACATGACAGGCACACAAACCATGAGCAACATCATAAGATAAAACAAATTGGTTTAGAACACCAAGCATTTCAAATAATAGAAACATAAAAGAGAGATTGTAAAATAAATGTGTTGAATGATTACAGACATAAAAGAAAAAATTGGAAACATAAGAAAAGAATGCTGTAAAAGAACAGACACATAGATCTTCTATAAAGGAATAAAACAGTCTTAAAATTGAACTCAGTGGACAAGTTGAACAGCAAATTAAACACAACTAATTCTTTAGCAATAACTGGGAAATGAAAAGTAGATCTGAGGAAAGTACCCATAATGCAGCAGAGAGAACAAAACGGGTGAGAACTGGACAGATTATAATGTTCTGGCAGGTGACTAAGTTATTTCACAAGGAAGGAGCAGATAAAATAGGGAGAGAAAAGATGTGATAATGTCAGATTTTCCAGAATTGTAGAAAAGCATAAATGTTTGCATTAAAAATAACAGTGAGTTATGTATAGGATAAATAAAAGTAAATCCAAATCTAGACATCTTAATGAAAATATGCAAAGATAAAGGAAAAGAAAAGATGAAGAGCTCTTGCAAGCAATCAGGGAGATAATGATTAGCTAAGAAAAATATAGTATCAAACTAGCAGTAAGTAGCTTCCCTAACAGAAATATTAGTAATAAATAAACTACAAAATTATGTCATCAACTGTTTTTTTAATTTTTTATTGCATTTACTGAGGCAATATTGGTTAATAAAATTACATAGGTTTCAAGTGTACACTTCTATAATGTAGCATCTTTATATCGTATCGTGTGTCCACTATCAAAACTAAAGTCTCTTTCTGGCACCATTCTCTCCCACTTTACCTTTTTCTACCTTCCCTCTACCACCCTTTCCTCTTGGAATCACCGTAGTGTTGTGCATGTCTATGAGGTTTTTGCTTTTTGTTTTCTTTGAGGAGAAATCATTGCCGGCCTGGACAAGAATGAAGGCGTACTAAAGGACCTCTAAGATAAGATGTGAGAGAGGTGACTCCTAAGAGACTCCCCCACTGAGAAAAACTGCCAAAGGATGCACTTCCGAAACAAGGACGCTAAGCCAGGGAGGATGATACAGGCTGCAAAGTAGAACAGTGAGTGAGCATAAAAAGGGGTAAACTTGTGGGTAGACTAAGACCATATAAATTCATTAGAAAACACAGTTGTGATCATTTTAGGAGTATAAACACAAGGGGAAACTAACATTCAAAAGAAATGTGTAAGATTAAAGATAACTTATTGAAACACTTAAAAGAATTCTAGGATCCTCGTATAATCCCAAGGAGGGACTGAAAGCCACTGATGGCCATCAACTGTGCTGGACTATATTTGAAAAAAAATAGAAACAGTATATTGGAAAAAATAATGAACCATGAAGACTTTGCTTAAAATAAACTTTGTGTTTTTGCAGATTCAAAGTAGTTTCTATTTAGGAACATGGCATCTTAACAAAGAAAGCCACGTCTTAAAAGGACAAACCGGGGTCCAAGTGTGTCTCATGTTGCTGCAGTCGAACGTCGCACGTCATGGAATAGTGCCTGAGAGCTGGACTGTCCACCCTCCGGGCAGTGTCTCCATCATGCTGCTAGGAGAAAAACTCCAAAGTCTCAGGGACTTTACACAACAAAAGTTTACTTGTTACTCTAGCAATAAAGTAATTTTCACTCTAAGAAGGAAAAGTGTGTTTGATCGCTGGTATCAGAGAGATCGAGCTGTCACACGTGGCTATGGGGACAGCAGGAATTGGGTTTGATCCATGAACAAGGTACAGTGAAGGGTCCACTCTGTTGGGAGCTTTCTAACTTTGCATTGTCCCCAGTCTCACAAAGCAAACACTCTGCCTCCAGCCCCTTGGCAAACAGCACATGGTGGGTTCCCTTCACAAATCACACAAGGTCCATCATGCGCTGTCAGGCTTGAGCAGATAAAATCATTTTGATTTCGATCTTCGAGCCACCTGTGTGCTCAGGCAGGTCCCTGCTGTGGCCACCGCGAGCACAGAATAAAACCTAGGATATGAACAGAGGTGGCAGGCCATGTTTTGTCTTTGAGAAGCATGATCTTAGATGCCAGACTGAAATGATATTTTATGACCTTCTTAAAATTGGAGTTTAAAACGGTCAGAATTAAAAAAAAAATAACAAAGAACAAAATACCCTTTTTAAACTTGTGTTTCTGCTTAGAGTGTTTTGTATATTATTCCTGGGACAGTCCTGTTATTCCTGCTATGGTTTTTGGAGCTTCGGGTCAGATGGGATGCCCTAGCTCACTTTGCCTTTCCCAAGGAGCCAGATCACCACAGGACATCTGCAGAGAACAGGCAGACCCAAGACTGAACTCAGAATCTCAGCCAGGCTGCCCCTAGTCTCCTGTTTTCTCCATCCCCGCCCCTGGGGTCCTCCTAAAGGCTGTATAAATGCCAGCGTTTCTCTATCTTTGGGTCATGTGACCTGGGCAAGTCACTCTTTTTTCATCTCTGGGAATTACAGCTGACGGGCTCCAAACCGACCTTCCTCTGCCCCTAGTCAACCATTATCTGGCATTTGCCTTCCCGTCACGTAGGTCTGTATTTTGTTTTTTACCAGACAGCAATATTCTCTCTTGCCAGTAGCTGGAGGAACAGGACATGAATGGACATGAACAAGTAATTCCCCGTCCTGCGCCTTGCATCCTCACCGGTAAAGTGAGTGGTGAGTTTCTCGGAATGACTTCCAGGAACCCCGCAGGCATCACTGCTGTGTGCTTCCAGATCTTTCAGAAACGCCCCAAGCATCAAGACTCGTTTCCCCAGCCCTTATTTCTGGAGGCCGGTTCCCACTTCCTCATTCCTTCCCATGCTCCTTTACTAGATTGAAGAACCCCAAATGATAACAATAATTACCATCCATTTAGCACCTGCTCTGTGCTTTGAATTATGGAGAACACATTAATATGATAACTCCGAACTTTATAGCAACCCCACAATTTGTTCATATTACTAACTAAGTTCTACAGATTGGGAAATTAGGACTGGAGAGGTTCAGGGACACCCCCAAAGCCACCCTGCTACTAAGTGGTGGAATCACAATTCAAACCCAGGTCCAGGAGCTCCCCGGGCCCGCACCTGGTCAACTCTAAGGGACAGACTCATTTCAAAGACAAACTGTGGCCTCATCCATGTTGGCTTCTCCTGTTCCTAGCATAGCTCCTGGGACGGAGTGAGGGTCAAATATGTATTTCATTAATAAATGAAAATCAGAGTGACATCCTCCCGGGAATTACAAGAGGAATGAATACTTACACTTTCTCCCCACTGAGCATTCCCCACCTTCACTCCTCTGCCTTCCGGAGTTCAGCTTCAACCTGCAGCTTTCCAGGCTCAGACCAAGGCCACTTCCACCAAAAAACACTTCCCTGGTGTCACTTGTGTGTCTTTCTCCAGCCCCTGAAATCATTCAGTACGTGCTCCCCAAACACTGTGCATTTCCCATACAAGGGGACAAAAAGTAGGTTTATAGTTGTTTGCATGGAAATAATACAATAATTAGTACATAATAATGCAAGAATAAATTCTGTGTTTTGGATACTTGCAACTGTAAACCTACTTTTGCCCACCCCTATATTTGGCATATGGGGAGTGAATCCCGGTACCCTGGAAAGACCACCTACAGAGAAGTGTGAAGTCCAACACAAGTGCAGGTTCTGTACCTTCCTGGCAGCATGGACTAGAGTATCCATTAGGCTCTGTGTGTGGGTTCTTCCTCTCCAGAACAGGAATGACTACACCCTGTCTGCTGCCTCACTAGTCTGATGGAGGACAAAATCAGACTGAAGTCAACGCTATCCGCCACTCTGCCAAAGCTGCCTGCCATAGAGTCTGCTCTCAGAAAATATTGGTTTGGTGTCGCAGCTGTTCTTTGAAAGTGCGGTGCCAATTTAAAGTACTGTTAATGGGATAACCATCACGTTTTGGGCCCCCCTGAAACTCACAGCAAGCCCTGAGAAAGCAGAGACTCTGGCTTCTTTTTCATCACAGCCCATGTGCCGGCACTCATCTTTCACCTAGATTTCTGAAATAGCTGCATAACTACTTTTTCCTTTTTGACTTCTTTTCTCAAATTTATCCTCCACAAGCAACCAAATGTATCTATGTCCATTCCCTGAAAAAAGTCTTTCCTCCCCCCAGTCACAGGGGGGAGGAAAAACAAACTTTTTATCATGTCTTATAAGGTCTTCCCTGACCTTGAACTTACCTCCCAGCCTGATTTCCTGCCATTACCAACCCTCATATCCTATGGTCTGTCCACCTTAAGGTTTATCTTATATGATGCCTCTCGAACATGGAATTCCGGACTAACTCTCTAGGCTGGCCTTGTCTTCTGTACTCAGTATACCACCTTCTGCTTCTGCCCCAGGGGACACAGGTACCATCTACTCTGACAAAGCCAAATTTGCCTGCCAATCCCCAAGCACACAGAATGGCCTGGAGTGTTCTTCCCCCTCAACTTCATTGAGAAAGTCCGACCTCATCTTCCAGACCCTGTTCAAATATCACTTTCTCAGGAGCGGATTTCCTGACTCTCCCTGGCAGAATCAATTGAGTGCTGAGTGTTCCATCAATATTTGGAGCTCTCTGTGACTAGAACACTTGTCACATTATATCGTGAATATTTGATGCATGTTTTTACCACCCTGCATCTACACTTTGAGCCCCTAGAAGGCACAAACTTCTGGTTCGTCTTTATTAGCTCCTGTCACATGGAAAGCATTATAAAAAATTATGAAGTTCAGAGGCAGAGAAAACAGACATCTTCAGTCAAAGAGTTCTCCCAACAACTGCAATGTAAAATTGTTTTGTTTAAAAGTATTGGGTGCCATTATTAAAAATCACCAGAAAGGTAAATAACCTTAGTGAGAAGAAATAAGGCTGGAATGAAAATTGAAATGATATGGGAATGATAAAAGCAGTGGTGACTATGCATAGGAATTTTTAATGAAATGAGTAATCAATATAAACTAGGAATTATCCCTAAGAAATGTGAGATCAACTTGGCAAAGAGTTTAAGAGGCACTTACTTGGAAAATAGATCCTGTCAGCTTTTATATTTAAGAATGACAGCTCTCAGAACGTGAATGAAGACATAAAAGGTCATGACCTAGGAACACAGTTCAGCATGGTGAACACTCAGCTCATGGTTGTTGACTGATAGAGGGATGGTCACTGAAAACATGTGACATACAGATTGGGGTTTTTTTTAGTTTGTATTATTGTGTATATGTTAACTGCTTTACCTCCATCAACAACAAATACTCCAAGAACCACTCCAAAAATATTCATTCCTTAAGTAGTTTATAAAATGAATTATCAGCCATTCATTTTTGTCTCCATGATCATATCAGTCAATATTGTTTAGACTTCAGGGAACTGAGTTAAAATCTGGCAGACATGGGATGCAATCCTATCGCTGCTACCAGCTCGTTTTCCTCCAGGGTCTCACTTTACTCTCTTGAACTAGATGAGATAAAAGTTAAAGTATATTAAGTGCTTATTATGCTCTGGGCATTCATCTGAGCACTTTGTATATTAACTTATGCAACCTTCATAATAATGCAATGAGGTAGTTACCGCTGTATCTGCATTTTTCAGGTGAGGAAATAAGGGCATTGAGGGGTTAATCAAGTTTCCAAAAATTGCACAAACTAGGAATGGAGGAAGCAGGATTTTAACTCCACAATTCATGTGCATAATTTCCAGTGGCACCAAGGGCAGGGTGGTGGGGGAATGGCCATGACAAAGTGCATTGCCTTAAAATTTTTAAATAAAAATAAACCTAGCTAAGCATCTCTCTGCTTTTATCATCACCATCCACTTGCAATTCTGAACAATGTCAGGGAGAAAATATGCATTCCCCCCAAATTACTTGTTGTTCCAAGTTCACAACAACTGCTGTTACTACTATTGAGTTCTGCTATTGTTTGTATAAGTGTCCAATTGGCACATTTATTGCCCATTAATGAAATGGAAGTTGGTCCAAAGGACTCCCCTGACACAGGCTGACCCAGCAACACACATTGATTTTGGAAGTAAGTTTGTAATGATTTGGAAGCATTTGAGCTCACCAAACACTGGTGTCACCTGTATCTGCAGCTCCTGTGGTGGTGCATATTCCTGTATTTAACCAACAGGTGGAACATAAATAGCCATGGCCAGTGACAGTAGTGATGGAGGAATGTGTTGGCTCAATTCTGTCATTCTAATGTGACCCCTCAGAGGGCTTATTTTTGCTTAAAACCTTAAACACTGAAACAGAGTTTGAAATGCAAGGTGTGATATATTTATTTGACAACTGCAAGTTTTAGTTCATAAATAAAATATATTCATCTCATATCATCATTATTACTAAAAATAGTTCTGCCCAATAATCCAGGAAGTACAAAAACAGAGCTGCTTCAGCTGTCAATCAACCATGAGAGCTCTGCCATTTCCCTCTCTGGGTTTCGAAGGACAAGCAACCTCTCTAATTGTTCCACCTCATCTAAAAAGGCCATGATTTATGATTCTATCCACTCTCATTCTTCATATTTATAAACTTAGGCAGTTCCAAGTGCCTGAAATCCTTCTACCAAATGAAGCAGGGAATAAATAAACAACCAGTTTACACCAGGTCCCTCGGTCACCGCCTTCATTTCATGCTGATGCTTCCTTCTCCACAGCGTTTCTCAGAAATGTGGCTGCCAGACCAGAATGCAAGGTTGGGGTTTCTTTGTTGCTTTGACCCTGAACTCTTCCCAGCTTCCTTCACCTCAATGAACTCTCGTGGCTTCCTGGATGTGTCATGCTTTTCCTCACCTCGCATGTGTGCCTGTCCCTCCCTCTGCCTGCAGAAACTTCTCTCACCTTCCTTTCTCTCTGATGCCCCTTGTTTGCTGGAAAAATCCCTCTCTTCCTGAAGTGAATGGTTATTGTCTTATTAAACACTTACTACAATTAGCTGAAAGCTGGTTCACATGTCAGTCTTCCCTTCTCTGAGCTTAAAAGTGACCTTGAAGTTCAGGAATAACTTTCCCAATGTTTTTGTGCCTGTGAGACCCAAAACAAAGCCTGTTCTACTAATAAATGCAGGATTGAGGTCTCGTATTTTCTGATTGCTTAGATTGATGGCCCTAAAGAAGCACATGATATTTAAAATAATAGGGGAAATTATCTAAGCCAGGCTTCCTAGAAAATAGTCTGAGGCCAGTCTTAACTGCTAACCTTTACTGGGGCTGTAATGCCAGGCAAAAGGGAGAGGAACACAAGGAAGAGAGGGTAGCAGGGAAAACCAGTACAGGGTGGGTGTTACTAAACTGGTCAAGATTCAGACAAACATAAAGGGAGAGGGTTGACTAGACACAAAGACGTCCCTGGAAAAGCCAAACAGGGTCACTCCTCCCACCTCCTGACTCTCAAGGTCCAAGTTTGCCAAGAGGCCTATCAACTCCTCCGCGGTACTTGACTGTGTTGCCTGGCCCCACCCACCAGCCACTTGGGAAGCCAGACCCTCTTGGTCCTGGCGGAGTCAGACCTAGGCTCTGTTGTCACCATAGTCCTCCCCGCTGAGGACTCCTTCAGGCCACACGGAAGCCCGACTCTGTCCCCAGAGGAGGCAGCAGTGGGACACAGTGATGGAGGCAGCAGTCAGTCTTTGCTGCAGCAGCAGTGGGAGGAGCCACAGTCAGGAAAGGGGCAAATGAATGACAACACCGAGTGTATAGACAGGACCTGCTAAAAAATTAAGGGTAAAAAGCAGCTGAAATGTACTAAGCATTTACACTGCCTCAATACTGGGCTCTCAAGCCACAAGAATGAGCCAAAAAAGAAAAAAGAAAAAGACAGAGAGAGTCCTTCTTCGAGTGGCCTGGCAAGAAAAAGAGACATTAAGCAAATCACTGCCAAATAAATAAACAATATAAAAAATACAACCTAGAAAAAAGTTATGGAATCTTCCCAGAGCCTGTGACAGGAGTCGTTGACTACATTAGGGCTTCTCTGGCATATCATAGTGAAGCAGAGGTGGTAAGGATGAACGGGAGTGGTGGAGGTGATGACAGAGAGGAGAAGGAAAACAGAGGCAGAGGGGCTGTGGGTGGGCAGGGGCCCACTGGCAGCGAGGAGCAGGCGAGTAGGATGGCAGATGACAGAGCCAGCTGAAGAAGGCGAGACAGGCAGAGCCTGGGTCAAGGGAGGTCCTGGCATAAGTACTGGGGATTTCTCTCTTAACCATTAAGACCAATAGGAAGCTCCCTGTGGGGGTTAGCAGATTTGCTGTGTGTTACAGTGTTGACAGATGAGCATCGCCAAAAACTCACACTGACAGTGGAGAAGACAATAAACAAAAGAGAGAAGAGATACAGGGACACCACTTTAAAACTATTAACTTGGACTGAGGAAGTAACAGTGGAGTTGAAAGAAAAAGTAGAAAAAATTGAGAGAACAGTGACAATGACAAGACACCTTACAATAACAGAAGAGGCAAAGCTGGAGAATTGTAGCCGTGTGTTGTAATGAGCCTGGTTTTACACCTTGTCGCATGTGTCTTAAAACCGTGGGTCTCACATGGCTTGAATTATGCTTGTTCTGAGTATACCACTTCACACTTCCCCAGGTGATGTACATTTTCTTACCTTCTTCAGAGACCTGGTGAAGCTCTCTTTTCTATCAGTCAGGCATTCCGCCACTTGAGAGCAAGACATCATCTACAAGTGGAAGGATTATTCTTTCATTTCTTCTTCTAATGTTTAGTAACCTATTAACATGAATGCCTGAACAGACACTTTTCCCAAGAAGACATACAAATGGCAGACAGAGATGTGAAAAGATGCTCAACTTCACTAGCTATAAGGGAAATGCAAATCAAAAGTGCAATGGGATACTATCTTACACCTGTTATTATCAACAAGGGAAGAAATAACAAGTGTTGGAGAGGATGTGGAGAAATGGAATCCTCATTCACTGCTGGTAGGGATGCAAATTGGTACAGCCACTATGGAAAACAGTACGTACCTCTGTGTTCATTGCACAATAACCAAGACATGGAAACAATCTAAATATCTTCAATGGATGATTGGATAAAGAGGATGTGGTACATATATAAATGGGATGCTACTCAGATATAAGAAAGAATGAAATACTGCCATTGGCTACAATGTGGATGGACCTTGAGAGTATCATGCCAAGCAAACTATGTCAGATGGAAAAAGAGAAGAATCATATGATTTCACTCATATGTGAGTTATAAGACAGAAAGCAACAAATGAACAAACAAACAAACGCACAGACACAGACAACAGTATGGTGGTTACTAGAAGGAAGGGGAGATGGGGGAGGATGAAGAGGTCAGAAGGGGTCAAATTTATGGTGACAGAGGGATACTAGACATTGGATGGTGAGCACACAATGCAACATACAGATGATGTATCGTAGAATTATACACTTGAAATTTATATGATGTTATTAACCAATGTCACCCCAATAAATTTAATTTAAAGATAAAACAAAATAAAAGGCTGGTTACTCAACTCAAAGCAAACAAACAAAAATGTTGAGTATCTGCATGGATCACTGGAATTATGAATTTAAAAAAATGAAAATAAAAATGGTAAGCATATGAATAATTACCAACACCATCATCGATATCATCTTAATTTTCTAGTTTGGACAGAATCATCTCTCTTTTTGAAGAACTTTGCTCAGATGTGCAAAGCACAGGACAGGAGCAAGTGAGATGGACCATTCACCATCTGCATGAAGGGAGGCAAAAGTCTCCACCCCACTATCTCCTAGTCTCAACTTCACAAAGACAGAACGCCCTCCACCTACCCACCGTGTTGTTGTGGGAACCAGTGAGAGTTTTCTTTTCAAATCATCTCTGAATCACATATAACAAGCAGCCATTATTATTACTCAAATAGGAAATTGTAAAAGGACTATTGAGTGCAGAACAGCGCAGTAAGTATAGCCTGGGATTTTTTTCTTTTACTGCAACAGGAACTATGACACTTGAATGCTGGTAGTAGAGAAAAATTCAGTAGTGCTGGTAGTAGAGAAAAGTTCATTAAATTTTCTCATAAAATATAATTATGACAAGAAAAGATAAAATAGAAAGTATTGTGAAATATATTAACTATTCGACCTGTGTGACACATCCAAATAAAATCCCATCAAAATTCTAATAGGCAACTTGAATTTGCTTCTTAATAACATTTATTTTATAGTGGATTTCATGCTTGAATTGGCCACACACAATTTCTGATTGATACTTTTTAATGAGTCTCTTTTCAAAGTTTTAATAGTCACCACAACTAAAGCCTGTCTTTGTATGAGATGATAATAAAACGTAAAACCACTTTACAACCATTCGAAATTGGCAACAGCTGAAATTAAATTCACAGAATTGCAAGATCTTTCTCTTCTTTCATTAACAAAAGTACCGAAGACATTTCTTGCAATAAATGAATGGGTTTCGCGTGTAATCAAACGTCTCCAAATAGAGCCTTTCAGAACAATGCAGTTCTCATTCGACAACACGCATGAATTGTTAAGGTGAGTGTCCTTGTCAGCCAGTGTGGACTAAAAGACGACAAGAGAACCATCATTAAAGAGCATGTCAACGGCAAATAGAACTGACTCCCCCAATATTCATGGAAGCAGAGACTCATGCTGGCTCCTGCAGCTGTGGCTTGCAGACCTCACTGAAGCCACCTCCTAACCATGGCCACCCCTGGGGCTGCAGGCTGTGTTTCCAGAGCTCCTGGAATGAGCTTCTTCCCCAAATCCAGAGTTGTCTGTCCACAAAAGGCAGAAAAGTGCTCTGAGGCTCAGTCTCCCCAGGCCACATTTCACATCCAACAGCAGAACAGGAAGAAACAAGTGTTGCTACTTCCCATCACCACCTGCAGCGGCCCCACTTGACCTCAGTCATCAGCCCCCACTATGTGCCCAAAAGCTCCCATGAGTCTGTGAAAGCCGATGGTCACCAGATCCTGGCACCCATGGAAATCAGTATGAGGAAGGGCCCCAGTAATCCATTCCATTCAAACCACATTCTGGAAAATTCTAGCTAAAGAACCTCTTCTGCCCTCAGTAAGGAGAAGGCAAGAATATATGTATATAAGAAACTCGCAACCCCAGCGTTAGCATGTGAGGTGTGCTGGCACTCCCCTGTGAATGGTAACGGTTCACACAAACAAGCCCAAGCCGCGGTGCTTCCGCAGGTGTCTCCTCTGTGACACGGTGGAATAGGGCTCCAGCTTCTGAGACCATCTACGCAACATGGTCATTCTAACTAGCGAGGACAAAATCGACCTTTTACATCTAAAGGTGAACACAAGTCGACAGAGCATCATATATGTAAGTGGAAAAGAATGGCCAAAGACACAACTGCATCCAAGTAACTCCTCAGAAACAGGTTAGTAAACACAAAGCTCATCCACACGCCACAGCTCTCACCGGGCAGTGAAGAGTTCAGCGTAATTCAACCAGTGGCATCAGGAGGTTGAGCAACCTAATTAAGTGGACACCATGAGTCATTACAAATTCGATTTTGTAATGTCCTTTAAAAAAGGTTAAATATTTCTTTGAAGGAAAGAAATCTCCTCTATTTCCTTGTTTTAAAATTTTTCTGCTCCAGGAGAAAACTTAAAAATATGAATCAGGAGAACTCAGTTTCTCAATGATCTTTCATGTGGCCTTGGATGTGCCACATAAAATCTGTGATTCAGGTATCCATCGATAAACCAAAGACAAGTGCGATAAGTATACATGTGGCCCCATAACTCCAAAATTCTAGAATTTTGTCTTGCTTTCTTGATATTGCTCATTTGATTAGCACTGTTTTGCTCAAGAACTGTGTGTTTTCCCAGATATAAAATGTCATTCAGATCATCATTGACAGTTGAGAAAAGAAAATAATGGCATAAAGAGATGCAAGCTTTAGGTAACGTGGGCAGGGACGTGCTGTGTTTATCTTTGCATCCCAGGGATGTCTGGCATAGATCTGGTGCTCAGTGGATACAACTATTCAGCTATTGGAAGTTCCCTCCAATTCAAAGGAACTTGGCTAAATGCATAATCTTGCTTGATTGTTTTGGGACATTTTTTTCTTACATTTATTTGTCTTGCTCTTGTCTTTGTAAAAGGACTTTTTTCCTTGAAGTTCTCAGCACTAATGCTGTGTGGCATACAAGAATCAAGGGGGTCCCAAATGGGAGGAATCAGCAGAAAATCTTTCTCTCGATTCATGGCAGTCTCACCCCAAACCTCCAGCATAGTACACAGGGCTGTCTCCTCAGGTTGTGCCTTCACACAGTCATTCGCTGGATATTCCTTTTTTTTTTTTTTAGGAACATTTGTTAGGCCTCTACCATGAGTCAAGTGCAAAGGATAGATTGCTAAATAAGACTGACAACAGCCCAGTGTTCATGAAGCTTATATTCTGAAGGAGAAAGAGAAAAAAACATATATATATGTAAAATTTTCAGATAGTAGTAAGTGCTATGAAGAAAAAAATAGAACATAATTGGGAGCAAAAGGGATGAGGAAAATTGGGGTGAGGAGGCGCTTCAGACAGAGTGGCTCTCAAGGGACAGCATTTTGGGGGACATAAATGGCAAAATAAAGACAGTCACTGGGAGACCTGGGTGACCAGAGACCAGTGGGAGGTGGGGAGGATGCAAAAGCCCTAACAACTGAGAGACCTGGGAGAGCTGAAGGGGAAATGTGGGTCATCTTGGCCAGCGGGTCCTGGGCGAGGGGGGAGTGAAACGAGGCGCTGGAAAGGCCGGAGAACAGTATTCACGTCTCACCTGGTTGCTCACTGGCAACTGTGTGGAATCACAGCACCTCATTCGGCCTTTTTGAACCCTATACGTGAGGGGTGCTAACCCTTGCCCCACAGGATTGCTGTTGAGGATGACGACCACACACCACTGGATGGATGTCAGTACCATCCTACGGTAAGTCAAGGAACTCAAACCCCCTAACACAGAATCCTGGCTGCTCTTGACCTGGCTCTAGCTTCCTCTCTAGCATCACTCTAGCAGAGTTCTTAGTGACTGAGTTCAGCACTTGCTGAAAAAATGTGTTGGACGCTAATGAAGGCAGCTCCAATGGTGTATGGCCTTCCAGTTTTGATTTGCAGCTCGCCTCATTCACCTCTGTCACGCTTTTCCTCTGGGCGTGTCTGGGAGGGTTTGGCTAGGAGAATCTCTAATGTCCACGTACGGATTTCCCATAAAGTGCTCAGTTTCCAAATTGGCTAGAATTTCTCTAAATATATTTCAAGAGCTGATTGGGATGGAGAAAAATAAAAAAGACCTGCATGTGTACTCACACATATACACGTGGGTGCATGCACACAACATTCAACAACTCTTGACATGTGAAGCCCTGTAGTCACCAGTGCTAACCACTGCATGTTTGGGATGGAGGTGATTGGCTGTCTGTGTGTCTATACTGCCTTAAAGATAGGATTTGGGGCTATTGCTCTGTACAAGCTTCATCCTCCCCAACTAAAACAAAATCCTATTAGTTCCACCAGTAGATAGTTAGTGATCTTAGGCAAGTTACTCAATTTTCCTGAAACTCAAGTTTGCAACTATGCTAATCAATAGCCTCAGGGCCATAGTAACAATAGCAGCAACAGCCCCTTGATTCCAGGGCCCCTGTTTGCTCAGCTTTGCAGGGATGTTCCTTGGACCAAGCTTCCCTTAATCAAGTCTTGGTCTTCAACCCCTTTTCCCCGGAGGAAATCAGTTCTGCCCCAGCCAGACCAGGTTTAACTTGACATTATCACCCAGATCCACTTGGCGCTCTCAAACTCCCTATTCCAGAATAGGTAGGAATTTGCTTTCTTTTGTAGACAAAAAGAGAAGGGAAGGATTGGTTTTGTGCTTACCTGTAACAGAGACATCACAGTGGCCGTTACACCTCTTGGATATCTTTTGGAATAGGTATTACTAGACTGTTATTATTCCCAATTTGCAAATAAGGGCATTGAAGAGGAGGTAAGTCAAGTTACATGGCCAAGGCACAGAGCTTCCAGGAGGAAGTCGGGATTTGAAGCCAGATCCGTCTTCAGAACTATGTGCATCCCATTACCAGTCCTGTGATGATGAGATGTGGGTCCTGGTCCCCATAGGAAACCCCTCTGCCCCTCACACCTGTAAAATATTAGGTGTGAGTCTCTAACCCCTGCCTGCTGTAAGTCAGTGGTTTAATTATCGCCACAACATACTGTATTTGTCAGACTGTCAGACACCATGGGTTGCAGGACTCTGCCTTACTCAATGCATTGCTAAGAAAGGAAACAAATGCTACTAATTAAACTGCAAACAATGCTTTTTTATCACCCAGAATTTTAATTATACCCTTATTGAAAGAGCACTTTAAACACAGTTAAGTGTAGATTTTAACAGATATCACACTTAGAAATATATACAAAGGAAATATGAGGAACATAAGTTGGGACATACTATTTCTGAAACTTTCAAAGTGGTACTCATCTGAATAACTTTTCAACTCAGAGTCATCAGTGCCCGTGTTTTCCAGAAAATGTTGTCTTCTGTGCCATCGAGAGCGCTGGAGAGGTGCATCATTTCATTTCTTCAGGGTGTTCACTATTTCCTCCTGGATGTTCTTCCAAGCCACCCACTCTCATTCTTCAAGCTTTAATTCAGGCACTTCCTAGATCTTACCAGATAATGTGAACAGAAAGTTTTGCAGACAATTTCATGCAGATACAATGTCAAAGGGTAGATTTGTGGTCCTTTGTCAGTTTGGGGGCCAAAGACAAATGGGCCTTTTATGTTGGGATCCCCACTCTAGGGCACCTCAGATAAATTTGGGTGGGGTATTAGGCTCTGGGCACAGGGAGAACTCACCAGCGAATCCTGCCTTGAGGCCATCCACCTGCCCAGGAACAGAAGCCGAAGAACAAAGCTTGATTTGTGACAACCTCCTTTTGGGTTCCATAGCCACAACAGCCAGACACTATTTATGGGCACTCCCTCTGGGGTTGTAGGGAGTACACTCACGTCTAATTAATCAATCTGACTAATAGTGTGCACAATCATTAGAGAGGAACCACAGCTTTAATGAAGACAAAAGGGCACCAGATGGCCCCTTTGGGCGTAACTGGGGCTACTTGGTCTCGCCCTCCCTGATCTTCCCATCTGGCCTGACTCCTCCCAGTTTCCACTCATTCTCCATCACACCTCTGGGTGTCTTTTCTCCTGTGACTCAGTGGCAAGCACATGGACTTTAAAGACTCTGCTGACACCGTGCTCCATTTTTGAATCATCCAGATGAATTGCTGTGTGAACTTGATGAGGCCTCAGTTTCCTTATCTGTACTATGGGGGTAATGACGTCCACTTTGCTGGGCTGTGGATTCAATACAGTATAGTACGTGGACACACCAGGTTCACACTGAGTCTGTGCAGGTCACCCTTCTTCCTTCTCCCCGTCTCGCCTTTGGCAATCCTCCTTCCATTCTTCCTTCTTCTTCTCCTTCTGTGTATTGTTCTTTTCAGAACCTTCGTCACTGTCCCTTCCTCCCCCTCTGTCCCTCCTTTTTCCCTCTTACAATTGCTTTTTTCTTTTCTCCTTTCTTTATTTCTTCCTTTCCTCTCCCTTTTCCCCCCATTCTTAAAAAAGAGAGCAACATGATCATATTTTTAAATTCAGAATGATCTCAGCAGCTGGAGAAAGCAGACAGATGACAAGTAAAGAGACATGTTCCATCTATCGAAAGCATCTGGGTGAGACAGGACGGAGCCAGAAATAGGAAAACAGCAGCAAAGGCGGGGAGTAGAACAAAGTTGTGATCTCTCGTCAGTAGTCCACAGGCCTTGATTTGGGAGTGGATGGGGCATTTCTGTGCTATCCCCAGGGCTTTATATGAATTATCTTTAGTCTTCACAAAGACCAACTGCTCCATGGTGAGCTGGAATGGTGGCCCTAGAGTGGAACCATTTGCCAATGGACAGCCAAAGGCCAGAGGTCATGCACGGGCGTGGATGAATGCCCTCCCCCTCATGCCTGGGCACCACACGACTATGGCATCATCTTTCTGGGGTTAGAGGATACAGATGAAAGCTTCAGAAAGGATTTGAGTGAAATGTCTCACCAACTGGGTGAAAACAAATACACTGATTTTGAAAGATGAAGACTTATGTTTCTTTCACACTCAATTAATGAATTGAAATCCATATATAACTATATAAATTTACATACATATATTTATATCTATGTATGTATGTATTACAATGTTATCTATGTAGTTTTATCTTAAATAGATTCAAAAAGTCTCCTGGGAGGGCAGGAATAGAGTGACATATTTTTTTAAAACAGTAAGAAGTTTTGTGGTATTGAAATAGCAATAGGGTAGTGTTTTTTTTTTTAAGAGAACAAAGAGAAATGATCTGCTTTGTTTCCCACTTAGAGTGATATTTTTCTCCTCAAGACTTCATATGTGCATCAAATTTTTAAAAAACAGATCTTAAATCATGGCCAAAAGACTTGGAGAGATGAGGAACTGGCTGGCAACCCCGTTCTTCCTCCTGTCCTTACCTCTCGTAGCGAGCTGCTCCATGACTTCTCTAAGGGGCTGTGTGTGTGTGTGTGTGTGTGTGTGTGTGTTCTCTTAGGATTTCAGTAAGTGAGGTTGCATAGGTGATGTCACAGTGAGCTCATATTCTAGATAGACCAGAGACAACGGAATCATCTTTGAAGAAGAAAAATGTTTGTCTCCCTTGGAAACTTCTCCCTCTGCCCTGCCTGCCTGATGCATTCTGTGTATAAATACACCGTCTCAGAATTCTTTTTTCCCTGATGAGACCCTTCTCCTTCCAGGCCCCGGAATCTAATTTAAACTCATTCCTGTGAAGATCCAAAATGTGTACAAAGTTTTTCTTTTTCCTCTTGCATTTTACAAGGCAAAGAAAATACAAGAGAGGAGTAAAATAGCCATATTTTTTTTTTCTGGCATACATGATCCTGCATTCCAGATGGAATGTAAGTCCAAAGTTCTAGATTCATAGACTGTTTTCATGGATGAGCTCTGCTTACTTTAGACATTGACTTTTCCTGGATCTGTCAAAGCAATTAATGCCCTTGATTTTTCCTGAAAGCAGTGCTCCAAGGAAGACAGAAACGTCCTTCCCCCCAGCTGGGGACCTAAATACCTCAGAAGACTCTTATTGAAACATAAGCGAATTAAAATTGTATGTATTTAAAGTGCAAGGGTTAGGTGCAACTTGATGTTTGGGTAAACTTATGCAGGGTGAGTTAATTGCCACAATCAAGCAAATTAACATACCCATCACCTCATATAGCTATCATTTTCTTTGTTATTTTTTTTCCTCCTGGGTGCCTGTATGGCGAGAATATTTAAGATCTACCCTCGAAGCAAATTCATCTGCTTTTCCTTTAAGAGTTTCCATCTTCGGAAGCTGCCTTGTCAGAAACACCCTCCTTCCCTTTGGAAACAGGACCTCTCCGGTTTCAGGTCCCCTTCCTGAGCCAGGTCCCTCTTTTCTTTGACGTGTGAATATTTTATGTCTTCAGTGAGTGGCAGGGTTTCTATGAGTGTTTTTGCAAAAGGCACAGCTCTTACAAAATTTGAATTTGTATGTTAATATTGTTGACCTAGAAAGGCAAAGATGGAGCTGAAGGAAAACAAATTTCCTTTTTGTAAACATATCTGCAATAAACGTGGCCGATGCTATTCAGTAACATCATAAAACAAATAAGTTATTTTCCAACGAAGCAAGAGGATGTTTCTCCAATAACCACCGCCCAAGGGAAGTAAAGTAGAACAAATCAGTATTTTGGTTAAATCCAATATGTGAAAGCCTGCTTTTTCCCAAACTATAGAAATAGCATCTATGGCTTGAAGTGAGCAAAAATAAACTCTCTAGGCAAAGAAGAATTAGTTCTGCTACCTTTGTCTGCCACGCAGTGTCTTCCTGCCAGACTTCTCAAAGCCAGAGAACCTCGGAAGACTCTTATTTAATTTGCATTTGGAAACTCGAAATACGTTTGACATTTTCATCTCTATCTGCTCTATTTAAATTAGGTCAACATTTGTTGACTGCTTGTGATGGCATTTTTATTAAGCTTGTGGATGCTAGATTTATATGATCCAAATTTAGTTGATGGAATTATGTTGTCTATTAACCAGGTGATCTTGGGCAAGTTACTTGGACATTAGGGGCCTCAGTATCCTAGTCAGCAAAATGGGAATACTAAACAGTAGAGAAGGCTCTAACTCAGAGAATTGCTGGGATGAATACAGGAGATATTTGTAAAGACCTCAAAGGACAGGTGCTCAATGAAGTGTCGTTAATTTTATTATCTTTATGCTCACTCTAGTTGCTAGAAACTGGGGGATATGAGCGCAAGGAAAATCATGTCTCTTCTTCAAAGAGAGATTCAAAGGGAGCAATGAGACACAAATGGGTGAGCAAAGGAGGTACAGCCTGTCCCCACACTAAGGGTCATTCAAGAAGTACCCAGGACAGACTATTGAGCCATAGAAAAGGAAGTCCTTCTCACTGGGGATATCAGGAAAAGCCTCCTGCAGAGACTACACTGGTCAGGCTTTGAAGGATGAGGGGAGTAGTGTTTTGAGGGAGAAAAATGGAGAAGGGGGTAGGGGTGAGTGGAGGGAAATTCCAAGAGGAAGGAACCAGGCACAAAAAGGCACTGGGGTGGCAAAATACTGTCCCTGGGACAGCGTGGAGTCCAGCCATAAAAGGTGCAGGAATAGAGAGCCTGGTGGGAAGTCCTCTGTGGCCTCAGACCAGTGTACCGACATCTCTTGGAGTAAGTGATCATGATGTAGTGGTTTGTACATTCCAAAAGGCCTGTCAATGTTTGTGCTGAGCCCATGCTGTCATTCAAAACCAGAACGCTTTGGGGGCTGAAGGGCACTGTGTGGTCCCAACAAGGAGAACTGCATTTGAATCTAATATGCATCATCCATTGTAAAACAACTTGTCCAGGTATCCCTACAGCGCAGGGAAGTTCAGAGGCTTCAGTCGGCCAGATGCAATGTTTTCTCCCTGATACATTGGTTTCCGCCTCTGAGTTCATGAAATTCTTTGAGTTCCTTTCTGGAGCATGCTATGCTCATTCACCAGCCTGACTCATTTTATCTGATTGGGTCCAAACGCCCCCTCCTGGGCTCGCCTCCTTTTGCTGCTGAATAAATAAATCATCCTGGAATATGTCCAGAAGGAAGATTTTCATAGGAAAGTTCCATTTGCATCCAACCCCTCATTTATTCAGGCTGAGTTCTCAGGCTCCCAAGGAGAAACAATTGAGAAAATAAAGAGATGTTTTCCACTGCCAAGTTTACTAACATGGCCATCAGCACAGATGACTCGAGGCTGTGCCCACCGAGGGAGCACAGCTCCACACGTCTTGTCTTAGCGTCCTAGGAACTCCTCCCCACCCCACCCAGCCCTCTGCCCTCTTTGGGCTCCCACCACAAGTTAAGGTGTTTCTTACCCATCTGAGAGTTTTGGGACAGCCTGTGAGGCTGATGAACCCAAGGAATTTAGGAAGGAAGAAGAGAGCAGCATTTCATTCTCGGAGATATGATTCCTGGGATTATTTCATGAAGATCTAGATAACTGAAATTAAGAGGGTTCTGGTGAGTGTTTTGAACCTACCTCCCAGCCTCATGGGATAGGCCAGCTACTTTGGGAGATTTTTGCAGTTAAATGAATGTGTCTACAAGGTGAGTTAAAAATAGAAACAACCTTCTTTCTATTTAAAATCGAGCGTTTAATCTTGCTGCTCTTCTCAAGGGATGGTAGAATGCGACTTGAAAGGACTGGAGTTAAAGGACTCATTCCCAGGACCGCCAGACCCCGGAAACCCACTGCTCAGGGATCTGGGAAAGCGTTAGAGGCTTCTCCCTCTTCTGCGGTTCTCCGTGCAAGGCCAGTTCTGGGGGGTAACCGAAAGCGTGTGCGTGGAAAAGGTAGAATTTAGGAAAGAATTAAACCCCATGTTTCTGGGACTCGGCGGACACCAATAACCCCCGAGACAGGCTACGTGGTTCCGAAAGGTGGCCATCGAGAGGTCTTCTTGCTCGGAGCAGGCAGAGGGAGCAGTTTCTCCTTGCCAGAGCTGGAGAAATTGCTCGCTCCAGAGGGGCAGAGGTGCGGAGAGGAGGTCACTTAGGCTTTCCTGGGACGCCACCCGGAGCTGCGAAAGCGCCCAGGGCCTGACGTCATTGGCCATCAGCTGACTGTGCTCCGGGCCCTGGCTCCAACAGCTGCAGCCGCAGTCGCGGTGGCGGCGGAGGTGGCGGCCACCGGGCCGCTACCTGCAGCGGCCTCAGGATTGCGGCGGCGGCCCTCGGGGGCCCCTGCTCCGCCCCGCGTGGATGCAGACACCACGTGTCCTCCGCGCTGAGCCCTCGTCTGCTCCGTCTGCTCCGAGAGTCCCAGGGGCTTTGTCTTCCTCCAGGCGCAGGAGCTCGGAGGGCGGGAAAGCGAGGCTCCAGTAAGGGGCTGGAAATGCCTTCCCCACGTCTTCATACTCCACCCTTCTTGTGAGCGGGGAGAAAGTTGGTGTGCTAGGCGCTCGGGGGTGCGCCCTCCACCCTTCAGGATTAGTGTAGTATAGAGACTCCACAGGAAGCTACCTTCCTCTAAATTTAGGCTTCTTGGGGTATTTTTGCTTTTTAGCCCGAAAGTTGGCTTTACCAAAAGCTCCCGTGGGGAAAGCGGAAAGGAGACCCTCAGTTCCGTGCGCTGGGCTCTCGGAGTCCGTGGGCAAAGCGGCCTACGAGTCCGGGCTGCGCACCTGCGGAGGACCGGAGCCAGTGCCAGAAAAAGATCAGCGGAGGAACCCGCCCGCACCGCCAGCTGGAGCTCGGGTTCCGAGCGCTGGGACAAGTCTGGGGGCGCCGCCGCCCGCCCCAGCCCGCAGCTGTCCTCTCCCACGCCTCCCTGCGCTGGCTGCATCCTTCAGGACCTGCGGTGTCCAGGCCAGATCTGGGCGCCAGGTCCCTGCCAACCACCCCCCAACCCCTCGGCGATCTGGGGGCGTGGCTTGGCGCAAGGGCGGGTTTAAGTCGTCGCCGTTGTCTGACCGATCTGACAGGTCTCCAAATTCTTCCCTGTCACCTGGTGCCCGCAGCGCGCTTCAGAGCGCCCGGGCGGCACGCGGCGCTTCCCTAGATCCGGAGGCGTCTCGGTCGACTTCCCCGCGGCCTCGGGCCTCCCTTCTCGCTTAAACCTTACACCCTCCGCACCTAGTTTCTGTTCCTGTCTGGGATCCGCACGGATGGCTTCTCTCCGTTCTCAGAGCTGTTGGCTTTGGAGCCCTCCCCACTTTTATCTGCCCCCGCCTCCAGCGCTTCCCAGCTCCGGGCCAAATGGACTCCAAAGACTGAAGTGTAGGAAATGGGAACTGTGAGCTGCGGCTAGGAAGCACAGCTGGAAGGCTTGACCTCGTCTCCTTGCAGCGACTGGGACCCTGAGGCCCTCCCCCGGCCCTGAGGGATGCGTCGAGTTGGAGCCAATGCTGCGCTGTCGGTTCTGGCTCAGGAAGTGGGGACAGCGAGAAGTGATGAGCCCAGAAGGGAGCCTCAACACAGCCCCTCTTCCAAATTAACTGTTTGATGACTTGTTAGCTCTAAGGCTACCACCTCTCCAACCCGCCCGCGGGGCACCCCACTCCTCCCCCTTCGTCGCCCCCGCCCCCAGCTCCGCCCCGCCTCCCCATCCCGGCGCAATGGAGTTCTCCGAAGGGCTCTGTTCCAGGCACAGCTGCTAACTTCGCACCCATCGCCGCCGCTGGTCACCCTAGGCCAGCCCCCCTCAGCCGCCGAGTCGTGGGCGTCCCGAGCCAAGTGCCGCAGCCAGGACCCGCCCGGCGCGCAGCAGAAGCGCGGCGCCCTGGAGCCTCTTGGAGAGCAAAGGCTGCGCCAAGACGCTGAGCGGAGAACCAGCCGAGAAGCCTGAGCCCGGGAAGGGTACTGCGTGGCTCAGTGCGCTGCACCTTCTGCGGACAAATAGCCGCCGCTGCCGCGCACCCAAGCTACGAGGGTTGGCGGGAGGGCGGCGCGCAAGGACGCAGGGGTCTGCGACGATCTTCTAGGCGCCCTTTGCCCCAGGGCGCACTATGACCTGACTGCAGGGGGCCTCCTGCCCTGGGCTCCTGCAACGCGGCGGCGGCGGACCAAAGGGCTCACCGCCAAGCTCCTACCAAAAAGCCTTTGGGTCTTTAGGAGCCCCCTCCCCCAGCCGCCTCCCTCGGGTTCTGCGCCTCCTCCCTGCGGCCCGGCGCCATGGAGCTCTCGGATGTGCGCTGCCTTAGCGGCAGCGAGGAACTCTACACCATCCACCCGACGCCCCCGGCCGGCGACGGCGGGAGCGGCTCTCGGCCACAGCGGCTGCTGTGGCAGACGGCGGTGCGGCACATTACTGAGCAGCGCTTCATTCATGGGCACCGGGGCAGCGGCGGCGGCAGCGGAGGGAGTGGAGGCTCCGGCAAAGGCTCGGACCCTGCAGGCGGCGGCCCCAACCACCACGCTTCGCAGCTGTCCGGCGACTCGGCGCTGCCTCTCTACTCACTGGGGCCGGGGGAGAGAGCGCACAGCTCGGGGGGCACCAAAGTCTTCCCGGAACGCAGCGGGAGCGGCAGCGCCAGCGGCAGCGGGGGAGGGGGCGACCTGGGCTTCCTGCACCTCGATTGCGCCCCCACCAACTCGGATTTCTTCCTCAGTGGGGGCTATAGCTACCGAGGGGTCATCTTCCCCACCCTGCGCAACTCGTTCAAGTCCCGAGATCTGGAGCGCCTCTACCAGCGCTATTTCCTGGGCCAGAGGCGCAAGTCCGAGGTGGTGATGAACGTGCTGGATGTGCTGACCAAACTCACCCTGTTGGTTCTCCACTTGAGCCTGGCCTCGGCCCCCATGGACCCGCTCAAGGGTATTCTCCTGGGCTTCTTCACCGGCATCGAGGTGGTGATCTGCGCCCTGGTGGTAGTTAGGAAGGACACCACCTCTCACACGTACCTGCAGTACAGCGGCGTGGTCACCTGGGTGGCCATGACCACCCAGATCTTGGCAGCAGGCCTTGGCTATGGGCTCCTGGGAGACGGCATCGGCTACGTGCTCTTCACACTTTTCGCCACCTACAGCATGCTGCCGCTGCCGCTCACCTGGGCCATCCTGGCCGGCTTGGGCACCTCGCTGCTGCAGGTGATCCTCCAAGTGGTGATCCCCCGGCTGGCGGTCATTTCCATCAACCAGGTAACTCCTGTCTGCCTTGCTCTCCCCCCTCTCCGCCCCCCACTACCCTGGATGATTTAGAAAGAGCTTTCTGAGAGGCAGGTCCCCTACTTGGTCCAGTCCCCTGCCCCAGCTCAGTACAGTGCTTTGCACCTAGGAGGTGTTGGGTGTTAGTGGGTGGTATTTTTCTCTCCTTAAGAGATTTTGTAACTAAATGACGTCTAAAGTTCCTACCAGCTCTGCCCTTATATTCTGCTTCTGTGAGTAATTCTCCGACATCAGCTGAGAAGCCGTCTTCTTTCTGCTCCCCCAGTGTCTGTGGTCCCTGGAGCAGCAGACCAAAGGGGAGAAGCACCCAGTTTAGAAGGTGACCCATTTCTCAACAGCTTTACTCATGGGAGTCACAGCAGGGAGTGGTAAGAGACTCTGGAACTCAGCCGGGTTTCTGAGTATCTTTGTGCCACAAACCCTCCGTTCTTGTAGGAATAGACCTTTGCTAAACACGTACTGTTTGCCGATGCTGGACCCCTACTTATGTGATCTCACCCAGTACCTTAGACATTCCTGTGACATATTTTTATCTGGGAACTCTTTATTGTCTTGGGGACCTAAGGTGACATCTTTTCAGAAGCCAACCCCAATGCTCTGAGTAAGTCAACCTCGGGAATTGGGGTGGGGGTGTCACTGACAAAGAAAGCAAGTTTTGCTTCATTGAAAAGGGGCATTTAGATGTAGATGGTTTGAAATATTTAGGTGGAACCTGACTCTTTAGGTCTCTTTCTCCTTTCTCCTCCTTTCTTCCTATCGTTCCCCATTAAATATGGATGTGTTTAGGTGAGCAAAGTTCCCATTGTCTATGAATGGGAAGGTGGCCAGTGCCTCTATTGTTTAAATTCATTAACATCAATAGATAATTAATGGTCTGGCGCTTTGTTTGCCAAATATCTGGTTGGTAACTGGAGACTAAATGTGGGTGCTTCTTGACAAAGCTGAGGGGTCATGTCAGCTGCCGTGTTTTCCCATGGAAGGCCGATGAGCCGCACCAGGGCTGCAGGCTGGCCACTCGGTGTGGTCTTGCTGTGCGTGGTCTCAGCCTCTGGGCCGCTTCTGCCGTGCCAGAAGCTTAGTGGTGTCTCCTGCTCGTGGCCAGCCTGGAGTGGAAGGCTCTGAGAATGAACTGGTAGAACACCTCTGAAAAGCTGCTCCTGAGTTTTCAGCGCTGACACCGTGTGTGCCTGGTTCACCCACTCTGGACCTTCTGGGGTCCTGGTCAACTTGGGAGCCTCCCTTCTCTGATGGCTCTGTCTGCACTCGCTCAGGCGGACTTTTGCTGGTTGGCTGCTTTTCCAGTGCTTTCTGAACTCTCCTTGCGTAGAGCAAAGAGCATGTAAAGTACATGGCTATGGTCATCAGGTGTGAGATGGGCAGGGAAGCCTCAGTTAGTAGGGGGCTGACCGGCTGAACTTTTCCTAACTAAAGACAATAATGAATGTTTTTATCAAAATTACCAGGGACTTTTAATACCCACATATGATAAAGATTCAAACCTGGGATTGTCTACAATTCTAGTTAACTGTGTTTCTCAGTCCTGTTTGTGCATGGATCTGAGCTGAACCCCATCTAGATCTCTCACTTTCTTCCAAGCTCCCTCATGCCTTTTAGTTTTTTCGTTATTCTATACCTGGACGTTAGCATGTCTGTCTTGGTCCTCTTCCCTTTCCCCCTCACCATCCTCTTCTTTTTCCACTCCTTTCCCCACCTCTCTGTTTTTACTATGAGTTGTTTTCACAATACAGCATAGCTATCTGATTATTTGCAGAAAAAAAAATTTATTATAACCTACTGCTTTTCCTATACTAGCCTTCCTTAGGACACGTCACTCAAAGGTTTCACCAAGTCAGTTTGGAATAGTATTCGGAATAACGCATCCTCAGTGGCAAAAGATGAATATCTTCTAAATTCTAAGTATAGAGACACTTTTCTTGCCAAATGAAGCCAGAAAGTAAATTTTGGTTCCATATTTGTTTTATACTCTACTCAAATACTACCAGATGGCAGAAGATTAAAAATAACCCCAAAATGTCTTCCCACGCCCACCTCATCATAAACAATCCTTCACTGTGAAAACCAAGGTCCTGGTACATGCACACCAAGCTCATTCAACCTGCCATTTGGGGAGGAATTGTAGAGGAGCTACGGTTTCTTAAGTTGAGTCACCTGTCTACCTGACTCCAAAGAACACTCAGAGCGCTATCCTTCCCTTCAGGTGCTGAAAGAGCTCTGTGGCTTTGGCTACAAAACGTTTTCCTTTGGCGCCCTCTACAGGTTCAAGCTTCTATCCTAGATCCTGCAGAGGGATGATGACTGATGAAGAGAAATGGCTTAAAAAAAAAAAAAAAAATCTGTGGTTTTTGAGTAGCTACTGTTCAGTTTTCCCTGTTTGGTAATATACAGAGTGGGGCAAAAGTAGGTTTACAGTTGTTTGTATGGAAAACAACACAATAACATAAATAATTGCACAAGAATAAACTCTGTTTCACATACTCACAACTGTAAACCTACTTTTGCCCCTCCCTATACCAGGTACACTTGAAACCTGCTAACGACCTCGCACAGCAGCTAAAATAAAATTCTGACTCCTTACCACGGCCTCCTCCAGCCTCTGCGAACTGGTTGCTCCTTCCCTGTCTCTGATTATCTCTCTTGCTCTTCTCCTCTGGCTCCAAATCCATTGTCCACTTCCCTCCAGAGATCCCAAGCTCTTTCCACTCCTTAGCCTTTGCACCTGCTGCCTAAAACAGTTTTCCCCAGGTCTTCCTGTGACTGACGCGTTCTCTTCATTTCAGACTCCCTCCCCAGTGCGTGATGTGTCTTATTTTCCCCAGAGCACATCCACTGTCGGAAGTTGCTTATCATTACTGCGTTTCTTTCCCCTGCGCCCCACACCCTCAGAAGGGAAACACCACATAAGGGCAAAGACTACTTTGCTACGTTATTCTCAGCACATGGTAAACACACGACAGTCACTGAGTAAACCAAACTATTCAGTGCAGGGACAATATTATAAAACATCCAAGGCCCCTGATGTGTTGGCAACAGCTTTGTACACACACATGCAAGTCGTATCTATGTAAGGCAGTCTTTTGCACCTAAATACCTTTGGAGAAATCGAAGCACAATACCAATCCTTTACATTTATACAATATTTAACATGGGTCTAAGTGCCTCTACGTACATTAGCACATAAAATGATGACAAAGAGGTGGGATCATCCTTCATTTTCACTTCGGAGAAGAGACGTCTAATTCTTGGAAACATTAAGGGAACTCCCCAGAGACGGTGAGCCGCACAAGTGCTGAGGGCAGAACCGAAATCCCAGCTCCAGTGCTGGTCATTCCCCGGGACCTTCTGGGGCTGCCCTTCGAGACACGTGAGTCCTTAAAATGGCTCAAGAGTGAGGAGCACCTGTATCACTACTCAGGAGAGTCCCACCCCACACAGCACATGAATTAACATCTAATGGGGAAAAGGCGAAGCGAAATCATGAGAAAATGACTGAACTGCTGCGAAAAAGCTCTTTGTGGCACGCTCATCATCAGAGCTCTCGGCTGGACACAAATTTGTCGGCTGAAGGCCATAAACACGGCAGTATCACCTTTCTCTGCATTCGTCTTGATTCCCATTAATAGGATGGCTTATGTGTCACTTAGTATTTTTGAGAAGCAGGACAGGAGAATGAGTATTCAGTCAGAATACCCGAGCAGCGAGCAGTTTCACACCACTGAAAATGCTGTTTCCAGCAGTAATCAATGAGGCGGTGATGATCGGCTTCCTCAATCCAAGCTATGAGAACCCATTTCCCCACTTCCCCTACTGCAGGGACTTCTGTCTGTGGCATGACAGGGTAACAGCCAAGCTGGGAATCTCTGCAGACAGCTTGTATGGAGGAGACAGAGCCCCGTGTTTACTTAGATCACCAAGCGCTTTCCCCTGTGGGTACCAGATGGGCCCTAAACAGGGCTACCCAGGAGATTCCTCGTCATCGGCAAAGGGGTGGTTTATGTTTTCTCCACTCACCCAAGTCAGGGACTTCCCAACCAAACAAAGAGATTATGTCCAGGGCAGATGCGATGGCCCATATGCGAGTATTTACTAGGTCCCGAGTGACATTGGAAATCCTGAGGAAACATCAGTATTTCCAGGTTCAAAGCCCCATTTAAAGGGCTCTCATTATGTTCACCCCAACAAGGCTCAGCCACAGGTAACACCATGGCGACTGAAGCCTCGTGCATTTCGGGTTGAATCAGCTCTGTGTACGTGACTGAAACCAAGGACACTCTTGCCTTTGCCCAGAGTCTCCCCCGTAAGGCACAGATTTCCCCCACCTCTTGGATAAGTCATTCATCCTGCTCGCTCAACGCGTTGATCTGAAAAGTCATTGCAAAATGACATTGTATGCACAACTAAAATATTGACGAAGAGGTATTTGCTAGGTGTTTTCATGGGGTAAATAAATTCTAAGCACTGCTGCTCTAATGAGGGTTTTCCTCTATGTTAATTGCTGGTGACAATATTATGAGCTACCTAACATTTAAAATTCATTCCGTCCTCATCCTTCAGCTCATTAGTGATAAGATGGTGGAGATCACTTAGTTATTGGAAAACAGGCAGCTAGAAGCACCAGAAAGAGAGTGCTGCTCTATGCTTTCCTCTGGGGCATTCTGAATATTCCAGCTTCTGGCTAATTAGTCTTCTGTAACCTCTTGGTGAGGTAGATAAGCAGAAGTAGTGGAGTGGAGGTGATTTCTCCAAGATAACTCTGGGAGCGAAGGCAGCCAGGTGGGCAAGCCCAAGTTCGTTAGTGCTCAAGATCATGCTGTCAGATTTGAGTTTCCCATGCAGCATTTTCTTTCCTGGCTTAAACACATCCTATCAAACAGTAGGAACTGGAGCCAGAAAAGTGCTAATTAAATCATGGTCATTACACTTGACTAATAGCAAGAGACTTTTAGCTTACCATTTAACCTTTTAAAAATCCTTTAGGGGAAAAATACTTTTTTTTTTTGTACTGGGTAAGATAGTGGTTTATGGTATGAATAGATGAGAGTCAGGAGAAAAGCAGGATTTGTGTGTGCTTTTAAATGCATTTCGGATCATTATCTTTACTTCCCAGTAAAGATAAAGTAAGTATAATGGAATTACAGACTCTTCCCCATCTGTAAAATTTAACATAAGCATATATTGTATGTTCTTTGTATGTGTCTGCTAACTCAAACTGATAAAGGGAATTGTATGGCTACTTAACATACAACAAATGATATATAATTTAAATCATCCCAATTTGGTAATTGCTATCAAGATAGAAACTCACTTCAAAACACACAAATATCCATTAAATGAGTGCACCTCACTAGTTATGGTGTGCATTTGTTAAAAACCCCAAGTATCTCTGTTCCTTTACATTTTCCTTTAGCCAATCATATAGGCTTTAACAAAAATAACTGCCTTATCCCAGAATGTCTGAGAAAATGACTTTCAAACACAGATTTGAGTGTCAATCTCCCAAGAGATTTCTCTGAATGCCAAGAAATGGAAATATTCTCTCTTACTTCTGAAAAATACCCAGAGACTATCCTTTTTGGTTTTATCTTTCCTTTCCTTTCCTTTCCTTTCCCTTCCTTTCCTTTCCTTTTCCCTTTCCCTTTCCCTTTCCTTTCCTTTCCTTTCCTTTCCTTTCCTTTCCTTTCCTTTCTTTTCCTTTCCCCCTCCCCTCTGAGTTGGGAGTGGGTAGAGAGTAGGCTTTCCCCAGGATAATTTTAATAACTTTTCAAATGACCAGTTAAATCCAGCCATCCTAGCCTATAGGCACCTTTGCCCTGAAGTTGCAAAGCAACCTGACGTCTGATTCAGAGAGAGAGTTGTAAAATGATTGTAGGGTGTGTGCTTTGCAAGACTGAATTATAAATGTGCTTTCCTTCCTATCTGGTAATGGCATCTGACTGGTGTCAGTGGGTCAGTGCATAATTGGGAACTGGGAAGACTGGGAGGACTTTACTTCAGGAGCAGCTGCTACAATGTCATGCTAAGTAGGACAAATGCATTAGTCATATTTATACCTTGATGATTGATGGCATTTTAAGAGCTCATCAAAAATAGGTGAAACCAAGCCAAAATGGGAAAGATTTTTAAGTTTATCCCAAATTCCATGCTGTTGGCAACATGAAATCAAAGGACACTGCAACAATCACGCTGATGTGACATTTCACTGTTGTCTAAATATTTCTTAGGATGCTAATTTATTCATTTCACAAGTGAGTCTATTCCGTTGGCCCTGCATATGTTTATTTTCAGAACATAAGAGACACAGCATTCATCTCAAACCTTTTCTCTCACCAACAAATGGGCATGATATTGATTCCCTGAGGGTCCAGCATGTCCAGAATAGGCAGCTGGACAGTGTATCAGTCCACTTGACGTATTGATTTGGAAGCATGTTCTTTGCTTGCTCTGGGCTGGAATTCAAGGTAACAGAAACTGAAGGTTGGTGAATTTCTGTGATCTATCTGTTTGCACCTCAGTTAGCAAGAGGGTGGGTTCTGAAAATAATTTCTCCCCCGGCATTTTCTTGGGGCTTGAGTCTAGGAACACTGCTGCTTGACCCAGCCAGCCGCAACAGAGCAACGGATGCCAGAAGAATCTGCCCTGTGCTTCCCCAGACAACGTAATTGGATTTACACACTCACATTTTATCATGTGAGTTTTGTTTATGAGGGACTATTTTAAGAGGTTAGCTCACTTAAGCAGCACTTCAGAAGCCAGCTTTTCTCACTGCAAGATTTTTTCACAGTCAGCCCTGCAGGGTAGAGGAAAAATACAGAGTGGATTAATTAACCATTGAGGTACCAGACAGTCCAAGGGAGGCCTGGCCACATCCTGGTAGGAATAAAGACCATTCTACCAGTAAATGCAACTATGTGACCACCTTCTCAACCAATGAACTGGGTTTATAACTCAGTGTGATGTCAGATAAACCTGCAATGCATTATTCCGTTGATAGCTCCGTCTGGACTCTGATTGGGCATGTCTGTGAACTGATATTTGGATTTCATTTACCTAGACCATGTATGTAACATGTGCAATACCTTGCACATTCATTAGTTACTGGGGTTTTCTATCCCTCCTGCCCCACTACCCGAGTTTTGTTTTTTTTTTTTGCCTAAGCTCTTTGTTCATACCCCCAAATGCTCCTAAGTCAGGAAACCATAAAATTATTCGTGGTAAAAACATGAGCTCGGTGTGAATTTAAATCATATTAATGTTTTGGGTTTCTGGAAAAATGACAATATCGTTCCAACTACTGTCTCTATATAAAGTGCTGACCAGCATATAATTTTCATGTGAACCAAGAACTGTTTTTTGAACCAAGTTGTAAACAACACATCCTTGTCCTGTGTCAGCTGGTTTTCCAGTTGACTGGAGTAAACCATTTCAGAGTATTTCCTTCTGTGTGTGTATGTGTGCGTGTGTGTGTGTGTGTGTGTGTGTGATTACATGCTGAATACACATGATTGCTTATCAACTAGACATGACTAAGGATTAGGGAATACATAAGCAAACTACAGGTATTTGTTTAACTTAGAACATGGGAAAAAGAAATGCAGCATAAGAAATTGAACAGAACAGGAGGACCAATGAAAGGGAAGAAGAGGCCTGGGGATGGACAGAAGGAATATGGAAGAGATAGGGCGAGTGTCCTCAAATCTACGGGGGTGCTGCCATGAGGAAGACAGGCCGGTTATTTTATGTGTGTCCTCGGGAACAGAATAAAGGCCAGTGGGTGGTCACTACAGCACCAGAGATTTGGGCTCATCAAAAGCTGAGGCTCTGTAGCAAACAGACCTGCCCAGGTGGTTGCTTCCTGAAACGATGAGCTCCCTGAGAAGGGATTCCTCAAGGAGACGCTGTAACAGGGTGTCCAAACTTTGGTGTCTCTGGGCCTCACTGGAAGAAGAAGAGTTGTCTTGGACCCCACATTAAATATACTGTGATACATAATAATTACCAAAAAATCTCATAATGTTTTAAGTAAATTTATGATTTGGTGTTGGGCTGCATTCATAGCCACCATCCTGAGCCCAATGCGGCCGGAAGGCAGCAGGTTGGACATCCCTGCCAGCAATCTATAGGGATGGCCTAAAGGAGGTTTCCTACAGGGAAGGCTTTTCTTCAAGTTCAGTTGAAAGCTGCTGGCTGCATCTCCAAGCCTCCATGGCCACCTTGCAGGGGAGCAAATGGAGAGGGCAAAGAATGAGAGGCCAACATGGCCAAAAGGCTCTGACAACTGAGTCAGCTGCCCTATTAGAGACTCCTCTGGAATTCCTGTCCAACAGTGCCACTTGTATTTGGGGGACCAGAATCCTGACACCAGGCCACTCCATCAGTAAGAGAGGATGGCAGAAATAGGTTGGATCTCCCTGCCCACAGAAACTGGGGATGGCATTAGGAAGAAGGGGAGAATGAGACTGAGAAGGTCTATTAGTCAACAGATATTTGTTGGCTGCTCCATCGGACACCAGGATCTGTGTTCTGCACAGCCCAGGGTTGTTGTGGTAATGAGGCTGGTACTGGATGGATTGAAGGAGGGAGTGTGTGACTCTGGTGCAGAGGGGGCAGGTTTGTACCTGGCTCTTTGAATGCATCTAGAACACAGCATTCAGAAAATATTTTATGTCAAGGCAAGTGTTGGGCTGCTTTTAGCACAGCTCTCTAAAGCATGAAAACTCAAAGCTGCAATAGAATTTTTTTTTTTTTAAGAAAGATCAGACTCCAAAAGATACTGTAGATAGGTATGGACTTTCCTTTCTAGTGAAGAATGTAAAAGTACTCCAGGGAAGACCTAAGGAGTCAGTTGTGTATCCACCACCTCATCACAAATCGAATGCACCCCAATCCTGATAACTAGGTCACATGGTATGCAGGGGCACCTGCCTCGTGTTGGCAAAGGACAGGCTAGTCTGCAGTTCTGAGCACTCCCCGCCACTCTGCATTCACAGGGACCCCAGCTAAAAACTGAGTAGCTTGACTTGGAGCTCAGGCAACCCATCCCCACACAAGGGAGGACAGACATGGTGCTTAGACAAGACTCTAGTCCCTCTCTGTGACACACCGCTACATGCTGCTTTTCCCCTATTCAGAGAAATGTCATAATGCTCCCATGCACCCACCAGGCTATGAGCCCCTTGAGGTCAAGGATTTTGCTTTCCTCGTCTTTGTGTCCGTAGTACCTGGTATAGCACCTGGCTCATGGGGAGTCCTAAACACCATACTTTTTTTTAAAGATTTCATTTATTTATTTTTAGAGAGGGGAAGGGAGAGAGAAATAGAGAGAGACAAACATTGATGTGTGGTTGCCTCTGATATGGTCCCCACTGGGGACCTGGCCCACAACCCAGGCATGTGCCCTGACTGGGAATGGAACCTGTGACTGTTTGGTTTGAAGCCCATGCTCAATCCACTGAGCTACACCAGCCAGGGCTCTAAACACCATACTTTTAGATGAATGAATATTACATGACTGTCACCTTCCCCTCGACTTCCCCCAATGCACACAGTCACGTGGTCACCAACAGGAAGTGAAACACAAGTGAGAGGACAGAAGTCAGTTTCTCTGGTCAATGCAGGCAGAAGCGCACTGCAAGCTATCCCATGAAGTGCTTCGAGCTGAAAGCCACAAGCTGAGTTTTTGCTATACATGTGTTAAAGAAGTTATAATGGATAACATGAAGAAAATATCAAATGATTATTCAGATTATTCAAGTCAAAAAAATTAGAAGAAGAAAATAAAAAATTGAGGGAAAAAATATGGACCTAAATTATTCATAGGTATTTGCCCATTGCTGAAAATTTTAAATAGATCCAGCTCATCCTTCCAAAACAGAGTCCAAGTACTAAGGCAGAGCTCACCCTCTCATTGGCTTCCCTTATCGGTTCTTCAGCCCTCTGGCTTTGAATCCCAACACCACCTCACTCCACACTTCTTTGCTTGGTGGTATGCTCAAGGTTGCTTCTTTGACCTGACCTCTCTGTGGCGCCCCTTCTGGTTGCCAGTGGATGTTCACCTTCTGGCCTCACACATGTACAGCTGTGGGTAAGAGTTGCCCCCACCTTCCTACTTGACTCCTGGCACTCCACAGCAGCCAGGCTGGTCTGCCTCGCTCCTGAGAGGAAGACATTCAGCAAAATGCGTTGACTTTGCTGAGCACAGTAACTGGATGATCTCTCAGTCCATGGTTTCCCAAAGCTTAAAACCGATCATGTAAAGGCCAGTTGGTATCATAACAGGACCAGTCTGTCTGTAGGCTGCCTAAAAGGAAAATAAAGCCTGATTTTGGATATGGGAACCTGATGCAGTTAACTAAAGCAGACTCCATGAAGTCCAAAAAGATGGTATAAATTCCTGTTTTCAGTTTTGTGAATCATCGTTCCACTTCCTTCATGTTTCTACCGTCAGTTCAAGAAACAGAATCAAAATCAATAAGAACAAATTGTTTTCTCCTAAACTCAAAGTCAAACTCCCCCTATACTTGGGTGAGCCTTCCTAGCCTATTGGTGGTGGGCAGCTCACTTAAGAGTAAGTTCATGACCCCAGAAAATCAACATCAAATGAATAGAATCCCTCCTCTATTCATGAGAAACATACAATTAAGCACTTTGGAGCCAAGTGACAGGGACCCCTGAACTCCCAGCGCCATGAGATGAAGTGCTTCCTGAAACCACGCCCCGCGCTTGCCTCCCCTAGCCCTGGTCCGCGTTTCCGTTGGGAAGGAAGCAGCTGGCTTGAACTCAGATGAGGATATATGCATATTTCTTCATGAAGACCTGAAGGAGGAAGGGGGGTGGTCAGGTAGGACTGGAATTAGGGTTTCCTTACTTGTTTCTGTTACTAACCCATGTGCTCTTTGAGGATGGGCACTGTCCTCTTTGTGTGTCCCTGGAGTTGACTTGGGCACATCACAGGGGACACTCACAGAAGAGGCTTCTTGAGTGAATGCTTGCACGGTCATCTTAGCATCCACACTGCTGCTTCCCTTTTTAGAGTGAGGACGCTGAGCTCAGAGCAGTTACATCATTTCCCTTTGGTCATACAGCTCGTAAAGGATTCTAAGCCACATCTGTCTCGTTTCAAAGCTGCCCCTCAATTTGATGGTCCTTGAAGGCTACTTTATGTCAATTAACTCTGCTAGTTTCAGAGGCAATGCGTTAAAAGTAATGAAGAAGGAGAAAAATGAAATTAGTATTCTGAACAGTAGCAATGCTTATGATTACATTACTGCTTCATGGAACCAGGGGCAGCTCATTCTGCTGAAAATAGCACCTCGTCATTACCGAAAGACTGACCTCGGGTTTTACCTCCAATACCATGCAACTCTGTATAGACCACTCAACCTGCAGTGGCCTCGAGGTGAATTCCTCACTGCTCGAAAATTCTATCACTGTGAAATGACTTTTGAGGTTCCCCAGGCTCTAAGACTTTTTTATTCCCTTGAGTTATAATGAATGGGAACGTGGGGATGTGTGTGTTTTCCTGGTTGATTTGTCTCCTTACATTGGCTAATGACAAATCTCATTGCAAACATGGAACTTGCTGAGGTCTGTGACCTCTGAAAAGGAAGAAAAATAGAAATAATGATGTAGCAAATACTGAGAGAATTCTGTATTTGATTGTATTTAATATTTAATTTCTCCTAGTGGTTTAATTACCTCGGACACCACGAGTTGTAAAATTGTGTGCCATTTCACTCAGCTGATTTGTTTGCAAGGAAATAGCGACTGAGATATTTAATTGACAGTCTCTTTCTTCTGAATATTTAATTATGACTTTGTGGTGCTTGTCAGAATCGCCTATCTGGCTTCTTCCTAATGTGCATGTCAGCTGTGATCCACAAGCCATTTTCTGCCAGTATTACCCAGAAGTGTTTGAGCTGGGCACTCATGCAGCCTGAGTGTCCCCGACTGGGAGGCTGGCTTTTGTGGTTTCCTCTTCGTCGTCTGCAGACCCCAGGAAACAGACACTGTGGCCTCCAGGAACTCCCTTAGGCCTGCTGTACATTAGTCATTCCGTCTATAACAAGATGCTGTCAGAACTTCACCACTTATAAATATTAAAGGAGTTGATGAATGTGAAAGAGTTTTGAACCAATACCAGGAGCCAAGCCCCAGGCAGCAGTAGCGTTGTTTCTGAAACACACGTGGGTCTGATGTGGCCACACAGCAGACGGCTGCCTTGCTCTGCCATTGGGGTGGAAGTCTGCCAGAGGCAGGTCGGCCGTCCACAGGCCCACCGCCCAAGCAGAAGGTGAAACGGGAGGGCCCTGCCACTTCCGGGACTAACGGTCATTGCACATTGCACACTGCAGGCGGAGACTGCTCCTCGGGAGAAGAGGATGCCCCCCAACTTTCAGGCTGCTCATTACCTCAGTGTTCCTTTCATGCACAGAAACGTTGGTCCGTAGGGATCAGCCCGTAGTCATGCATCTAGAACACTCTTCTAAGGAAGAGAAGCCATGTTGCACTAAATACTCATACGTCACCCTACAGCTGGCCATAGCAGAGTCTTTCCTTAAGCAAAGTTCTTCCCAATTTGTGGATGGTAGGGACAAATTTTCATTTGCTGTCCTGCAAAAACAGACCTTGGTTCAAGGTACTTTGGTTGTAAAAAAAAAATGTTGAAAAGATCATCTTAAAAGCTAGTTAATAAACTTCATGTTTTTCAGGCTGATTCATCAGGGAGGTCTGCCTTTTTTCACTCACCTGACCCCACTTAGCTTTCTTCCTGTCTGGTGAGCAGAGGCACCTGCACCAGACACCACCTGCACTAGCCGTCTGGGCCAGGGGCGGGCCTTGGGGGTGGAAGCCACACAGCAGGAAGGTGGGCCACAAAGAAATAAGAATCCTAGGACCCTACTGTGAAGTCACCATACGAGCCCTGGACTGCTCGATATTTTTTATGTGACGTGAACTAGACTCCAAATGTGTTTAGTCCACTGTTATTTTCGTTCTCCATTACCAACTTCCAAATGCAATTTTTAATCAATACTGGCTGCAAAATGTATTCATGGTGCATTGCCCAATAAATTAACATTGACTGCTCCTTGAGATAACATTGCAACTCCTCTCTTGTACTTAATGATCTAATCATCTAAGACAAACAAAGCCATTTTCATTTTGTGGTTTATTTATTTATTTATTTATTTATTTATTTTTGCTCTATGCTTGAGATCTGGGGACCAGAAAGACCTGGATCAGATGCTGTTTCATCTGATGTATAATTTATAGTGCTAGAATAAATGCCAGGCAGTTATTACGGCTGGAGAAGGTTTGTGGGACTCCTTCCCAAAGGAAGTGATAGACACCTTCCCATTTATAACTCTTTGAAATTGTCCCATGCCCTGTGGGACTAAGAAGTCATTCCTGGAGGTGCTCAGCAGAAGCCAGACGCCCTCATCAGGGATTTGGGGCAAAGGGGAAGGGGTTGAACTTAATGACTTTTAAAATTCCTTCTGATTTGAACCTTACAGCTCTGTGACTCTTGACATTATGAATGATTGCTTAGATGTAGGATAATTGAATTCCAAAAAGGAGAGCAGTTCAAGAAACCTCCTAAGTCTCAGAAAGGAGGGCTGGGCAGGGTCCCCCTCACCTTGTCCTCATCCTGGATCCCGATCTCAGTGAACCCAGGAAGCTCTATTCCACCCTCGCGTTGCCCAAGCCAGAGAGCCCAGTGGCGTCCCTGTCACTGCTCCCTCTCTCAGTCCTCCTGGCCAACCAATTGCAAGTTCCTGACAAATTTGCCTCCTGAATATCCCCACAACTTTCCACTTTTATCTCTGCTCCTTCCTCTTTGGTGCAGGAGACACTGTTCCTCATCTGAATCACAGTAGCCTTCCTGCATCCATTTTCGAACCTTTCCAGTCTTCTGTTCACACCATCACCAGGGGGGTGTTTTTCTTATGATGAGGAGTTAGAACCTACCAGTAAACGTAGCTAATGTTGCTCTTATGACAAAGATGGAACTCCCTGCTGGGACCCACCTTTTGAATCTCACCTCTGTCTCCCTCCAGTGGTGCCATTCTTCATCTCTCTCTCTCCCAGTCCTAAAGTCACAATGACCTACATTCAGATCCATTGAAAGACCCATGACTTTTTCTGCCACTGAAGCTGTCTGACTTTCCCTCCCTCCTCCGCCGGAGGTGCTCTTCCCTCATTTTCAGCTCAAGAAAACCTTCTTGGGGAATCTTCCTCTGCCCTTTCTTTGGTCCCAACTTATGCCCATTCTTAAATCTCCCCTACTTTTCATAGAAAATTTATACCATTGTGTGTGTGTGTGTGTGTGTGTGTGTGTGTGTGTGTTGGTTCTGTGTCTTTCCTACCTGATAATGAGTGCAATAAAAAGAGGGAATGGGTCTGATTTGCTTGGTCACCACAATATTCTCAGCATCCCATATTTGATAAATATGTACTCATGCTTGAGAGAGGGAAAGAAGGAAGGCAAAAGGGAGGGAGGGAGGAAGGGAATCACCCAGGGCTGGTATTCAGGACCAGCTGGTAGCTGCGGCTTCTTTAGAGGATGTATGACAAACAGTAGACTTTTAATGTCCAAGAAGGTAAGATAAACTTGGGTTGGACCAGGGTTCAAGTTACTGCTTCTACCAGACTTCTGGCCTGTTTCTCTCTGGCTCAAATCCTGGGTAAGGCTAAAAATGGCAGTGCCAGCTGCTAAACAGGAATTGTACCAAGAGAAGACAACCTAATGGGTCTGCCAATTTGTAACTCCAGTGATCCTACATAAAATCCTTATGCCAGTGTGATGATTTTCCTTTGTTCTGGTAAAAAAAAAAAAATACTCATGGCTTCCACAGTATTTAATAGATGGCATCATTAAAGAGGAGAACACCAATTTCATTAAACATAGTTACTCTTACTGCTTCTTAGAATGACTCTTGATAAGGCTGAGTTATCAAATAAACACATAGAATCTGTTGACCTCATAAAGAGGAAGTTGACACAAGTATTGAATTAGATAGATAGATAGATAGATAGATAGATAGATAGATAGATAGACAGACTGAGATAGATACGCTATTGTCAGGGATTTGGGGCAAAAGGGAAGGGGTTGAACTTAATGACTTAAAATTCCTTCTAATATGAAGCTTATAGCTCTGTGACTCTTGACATTATAAATAATTGCTTAGATGCAGAATAATTGAATTCTAAAAAGGAGAGAAGTTCAACAAACCTCCTAAGCCTCAGAAAGGAATGCTGGACATGGTCCCCATAGATACACATTATTGAGTAGGATTTTTGAGACCTACTCTCATTCATTTGTCCACTCAATTTTGGGACTGGTTCTCAGAGGAATAATGAACAACATAAAAAAGTAGGATATATTCAATAAATGAATATGCTTAATCTACACATTTCCTATCAAATGTTAACCCTAATTTTGTTTGAGTACCTCAATGGCAGGGAACTCACTCCATCCCAAGCAGTCCTTTGCGTTTTCTGTGACAACTCTGCTTGTAGAAAGTGTGTGCTGTTGGCATGAGAGGCCACTGCCATGTTTGCATGTACAAAAGGCCATCACTGCCTAAGGTACCCAGGTCACCATTTTCGTTCATGTCAACTTTACCATGATTTTCATCACCACCGCCATCCCCTTTCCCCTCCCTTTGCATCATCCCCGCACGAGTTCCCGGGGGTTCCGTAGTTTATGGAGGTAGGAAGAAGGTATCATTAATTCTGACTGGAGACACTGAGAGAGACTTCGCTGTGGAGGTGTCGGAGAAACTGGGAATTCCAGGCTGAGATTTAGAGATATCAACAGAAGGGCATGATTATAAGGTTAGACCTCCACTGCTAGAAGATGAGGTGCCCGCGTGCATGGCCTTCACTCTGACCTCCAGCAAACTTACACTCTTGCATTTCCTTTCTAAGAGGAGAAGAAGGTGCTTTAGCAAAATGAATGAGGATGGGTGCTCCAGAGCCAGAGTGTCTGCGTTTGGACCCAGATAGTGCCCCTTGTTAGCTTATGACCTGACAAGTTCCTTACTCTGTGAGCCTCAGTTCCCTCCTCTGTAAAATGGGGACAGTTATAGCCTCAGGTACAACGGTGGAGTGAGCACTAACAGAGATGATTCAGGTAAAGTGTTGGAACAGTGCCTAGCACATAAGTTTACCTATTATTATGCAGAGGGTAGTGGAAACATCATGCAGGCAGAGATCCCCATTCTCTCATTTTACTGCTATCTCTCTGGCCCCTAGACTGGAGCCTGGCACATAAATAGTGCTCCCTGAATAATTACTGAGTGAATGAGCAGAGCTACGGGGGAGAGGAGCTTGGCCAAAGTGAAAAAGTTGGCAGCAGGTTCAAGCCAAGGCAGTGGCAAATAGCCTGATTAATGAAAGTGTATGCCTTTGGTGCTTCCAAATTATCTGATGGAAAGCTGAAAGAATATGTTTAATATAAACATCATTTCTCCAAAGTGGTGTATTTTACCAAAAGAAAAAGGAAAAGAACAACTTCTCTTTCTGTGAGTGTTCTCTCTGACCTTTAAAAGAAATAACAGCTAATGTAGACAATATTGGAACTCCATTGAGTCACTATTTTGATTAAGTGTTGGAGGAGAGCATGTATTTCAAACCCACTTCTTTCCCTTGAACCAACACTTACCCTGAATGACCCACTCGGAGAACACTCACGCAAAAAAGGAAAAATGCTTGGTGTTTGTAATGCAATTTATGTGTTTAGTCTTTTGGCATTTAATGTACCAAATGCTATAATAACCTGATTTTAGAGTGCAAATCCCTAGCCGTGCTGCTTGTCTGACCAGGAAGCGTGGCCCTGAAAGGTTTCTTGCCCTCCAAACACTGGCAGGCTGTGATCCTGAGCTGAACATTTCCTAGTGGGATTCCTTTTCTTCTTACTTGGCAAACTTCTCTGTCACCATTTCTAAAACTCTGATGAGCAAAAGAGATTAACTGTTATCAGGTGATGACTGCTAATTGTCTCCTCCACTTGATCCTGGTGGAGAGTGGAAACAGACCCCCTGTTGGTGGTCTCCAGTGAGAAAAGCGGCCCCTGGTGGCTGCCCCCACAGTCCCCAGGAGAAGGGGCAGCTCTTCCAGCCCACCCAGCACCTGCTTCTTGGCTTCCCAGCATTTCCCTCCCCAGATCATAAAGGGAGTTATGCAAACGATATTTTCTGAAGTTCAAAAGCCAATGTAACTGTCCACAGAAACACTCAGGGTGGGCGCAAGGAATCCCCATCTGAGTGCCTCCGATCCTCCAGCTTCACTTTCTAGAATCACAAGCATTCCAAGTTCAAGGGGATGCTCAAAGCCACCAAAGGCCACTGTCTCCAGTGTCCTGGATGGGGCCAGGACAGTGACTCTTAAGGCTAAAGAACTTTAGAAGGAATCAAGAAGTAGCCTACGCACCATTTTTTTGTCCTGCCAGTTCTAGCTTTTGGGAGGACAACTTCTGAGCTCAATATAAGTCAGCAAGTCAGCCCCTTCTCTGCTCCAAACCCAGCATGACTCCCCTTTTTGTCAAGCTGGTGTTCCTCCCATGGCCCACAGGCTCCACCTCTGGCCTTCTGCCTTCCTCCTCCCTAGCTCCCACTGCTCTCTCCACTACTCACTCTGCTCCAGCTCACTCTCTCCTAGAGACCCTTTGAGCATCTGCCCCTGGCCTTACCATGAGCCGTTGCCTCCCCTTGGGATGCCCTTCTCCCAGAGACCCACATGCTTCATCCTCCAAGCTGGCTGCCACCTTCTCCATGAGAGCATCCACCCTGAAGCTCTGATTTCATTTTATAACCCCTCTCTCACATGGCATCACCCCCATTCCTCCTCCCTTGACCTTGCTCTACTTTTTAAAAAAACTGCTTTTACCTCCTACGATCCCAAACAAGGTGCTTAGCTACACTGCCAGCGAGACAGGTGCACAGATAGAAAAATCTGGTTTTCACCAACGTGTCCCCAGGATGGAGGACAGGGCCTGGCACATCATAGGTCCTCAGGAAAGAGTTGTGAGTGATGACAGAAGGAATGAGTTTCCATCAGTAACTGGGTCGTGATGTTTGTTCTCCTTCTCAGACAAACACAGGCTTCTTACCTAGGTGTTGGGATTAAAAGCAGAGGCTGCAGGAGAGAGGCCGCACATTTGGAATCGGCAGACTTGGATGAGTGTTTTGGGCCCAGGCCCCACCACCTGGCCATGTGTGTACACAAGTCTTCTCACCTCTCGAGCCTCACGTTTCTCAACTGAAAGTGGGTGTCATCACCCCCATACTGACTGGTTATTATTAGGCATGAAATATTCTTTATAAAGCACCAGGCACCTAGGAGAAAATTAATTAATCTATTATCTCTGTAATGGTTACAGCTGGATAAAGCTATATGTTATGAATTGTTTAAAGATCAAGTAGCCAACACTGCAGAGAAGACGCTATGCATACCTGAAGTGAGTTTTTACTGTCCCTGTGAAGTGGATTAGCTCATATCTTATCCATCGTCCATTCAATTTTTACCTTTTACTTCAACAGGGCAATTGCTGTGAATGTTTCCTGATAATGGAATATATACTTTCCACTATTTCTTTGGATACCTGCATGGTTTGCTCACCTTTCTGAGGCCTCTGCTCAAATATAACCATATCAGAGATGCCTTCCCCGGCTGCCTCTGAAGGAGGCAACTCCCATCTCCACCCATTGCTTTCTTCTCTCAATCAGCTAATTTTTTCTCCATAGCACTTTTCACCAGTGCACAGGAGATGCTATAATTTTTTTTTTTACTTATTTGTTTACGGCCTGTGTCTCCATAGGGTGATAGAGGGATTAGTCTGTTTGTCAGCTGACATGTGCTCAGAGCCTAGAGCTGTGCGCTCACTCATTTGCAGTGACTGCTCTTTATTAAGCAGTTGCCCGGGAATATAGTTTGAAGGCTTACACACATGGCCTGTGTCTCGCCCAGCAGTACGCACTGCAGGTAGGATGCCCAAACATCACGGTGTGTCCAGGACACCCCAGATTTATGCTGTCTCCTCTCACTCCCAAGAGTGTCCCAGTTTGCAAAGTAATGGCATTCTCACAATAGCTGTGGAGTCCAAAAGAGTTAAGTACGACACAGAATTCCTCATTAAAGGACTATATCGTCTAGATGAGAAAGAGAAAGAAATTTCTATTGATAGTAACAGCTAACATGTATTGAATGCTCACCGTATGCCAAGGGCTCCGTGTAACTACCTCTCTCACACACAGCCACCTAGGAAGCAGGTCCAGCGATTATCTGCATTTAACAAGGAGGCGTGTGAGGCTTAGAGAGGGGGGGTCAGTGTCTTCCCTTCCCACAACTAGTCACAGGCAGAGCTTTCTAAGTTTTTAAAATTATTTTAATCCTACACATCTTCCTGAGAATAACATTCCCTTGAACATACTGTGGAATAAAATTAATTGTGATGAGTTGAAAAAAAAGAATCCCAGGAGCAGACCTTTGCACTACTCGATTAGAGTACCGGGGTGGGACTTTTCTATTTGTGAACACCTTTCATCTTATGGCCGTCCCGGAAGGTTCATTGTCCCACTGTTGAAAATTGGTGAAGTAGACTGAGCTGTGTTCAGTGGTGGAATTCGGATATAAATCTAAAATAAGCCAATTTATGAAAAAAAAATTGTGAACAGGATGGTTTTAGGCATGAGTCACCGTGGGCTAGAGACATTTTATGTTCCTGGCTTCTGTTATATTTTTATACCTAATGTGTCACAAAGTGGATATAGCTCAGCATTGTAGACCAAAACACACCGCGCTTACTCAGAACCACCGTGTACTTACATTTTAGAAGAACACTTTATTGGGTTCAAACATTAAATTAATAGACTTGGAAGAGAAAGAATAAACTGAGCCCTTGTTAACAAATTAGCTCACGTTTGTTCCCTACTACAACCAGATGCAGGCCAAGATTTGTCTACTGATGAACTGTCATTTTCAACTACTCTGTTCTCTTGTCCTCATCAGAGGAAAGAATGCTGGCAGACAACTCCATCCTTTAGACCTGAAAACAGACTGTTGAGAAACTTCGCAAAGTTATCCCATGTAGAGCTGACTATATATCTTTACATGGACTGTTAGAATTGGGCTACTCAATTTAGACTTAAGGAACGCTTTGTTTTTTTTTTTTTAATCTTTCTTAGGTCCATGTGATATTCCTTTGTAACAATAAACACCTTTTTTTTTTTGTAAAGTAAAACAGAAGATAACATGGGCTTCCTTGGGAAAGTCAGGACTGAGAGTTCAGTGAGTCGGGAAAACACTCCAGTTTTACTGTTCTTAGCCAACCCTGAACTGCTGCTTTTTGACAGAAAACAAACTCTTAGGATGGTGCTATTTTCAGCTCCTAATGATGAATCAAATTGTTTCTTCAAACCCAAAGACCCAATAAAATTTGCCATGGTAACCATGGCATTATGGGACACCTCCTTCATGCACCCACCAAAAACTTCCTTAGGAGCTGCTGCCCCAACCTCCCTGACACCGCCATCTGCTACGTAGCAAGAAGAAGGAGATGGTGGGGAACGCCAGTGAGAAGGTAATTCTGATTTGTGCATATCACTGGGAGAACGGAGTCTCCGGGCAGAGATCTATGAGTAGAAAATAATTTCCTCTGGTTTTCACCGTAATCTAGCAGTGGTTCAGCCCAAGGGCACCAAGGCGGAGCAAGATTAGAGCTTTAACAAGGAGCCCTCTCCACTTGCACACACTGTAGGGTCACTCTCCCTGGAAGAACTGTCTCCTGCCTCTTTTCTTGGCCAACTCCTCCTCCTCAGGTTTCATTGAACTATTTCATACCCAGAGAGGTTTCCCTTGAACAACTTGATCTAAATTAAAGTCCCCACCCTGCTGCCCCATCAATGAGGAAGGGAACTGGGTTATCCTATTTGCCCAATGGACTCTAAATCAGTACCTAGGTCCTACTTGGGGCTCAGTAAGTGTTTACAGAATGAATAAAGAAAGGACAAAACTACCTATGAGATAGTTATCATCATTATCCATCTAAGGGTCTGGATGGTACAAACCAAATTCATTAATTAAATCATTTGTTCAGCAAATATTAGAGTCTGACTACATTAGTAAGGTTCCATCTTCTAAGAGTCTGAGAGGCAGACTGGTGTGCAGGAAGTCTGTTAGGGACTGCTGCTGGGATTAGCTCCCATGGAAAGGAAAAAAAGTGGAAACAAACACAGGGACAAGTTGAGCTGTGATGCAATTTCAGCAGAAAGCTGTGCGTGCCGTGGGGAGTTCTGCAGCTGGGATGAACGTCCCGAGATATTCGAGCTGGAGTTACAAGCTTACACTTCCATGTAGAATAGATTGTGACCTTCCACGACCTTGGGTGAGAAGGCTCTCTTCAGCTCCTCAGAGGCGGCTGAGAGCTGAGGGCTGTGTGCCAGCAGTGGTCCTAGGAGAATATTCTCCATACATGTTTCCTGAAGGAAGATGTGGTGGCTCAGCCCAGGACCCAGCACGGTCCACCCCTCGTGCCACTGGGACCTGCTTCACCCAGGTTCTTCTACATTCCGGAGGGCCTGTCTTTGTTGTGGGCACTTAAAAGGGATAAATTAAAGTCCCCACTACTGCAGCTGGTCCTATGTCCCCAACTGGTATACACTGCCTTCCTTCTCTTTCTCCCATATTCCCCTTGCCCTCAGCCAGCACCTCTGCTGGTCTTGGTGGTTTACCTGACAGCATGACCTAGAGTCTCACCTTTCCGAGGTCTCCACTTCCAGCTACTATGCCTTTCTCAGACCAGTGCAGAACCCTACCTGGAGGGGAACCCTTCCTGTCTGCTGGTTTCTTGGCATGAGGACCCCAACATGCCATATTTCATAGTTACCAGGACTCAAGCTATATCGCCTGGCCCAGGTACCCAGCCTGGGGGAAGCTGGAAGTCTAAAGCTGCAGGGCCCAGGGTTTCCGGCTCTATAATCACAGGCTCCCCAAACAGCTCTTTGGGGTAGACACCCCTGCTACCTTGTTTCCCAGATTGCTGCACTCCACCTACCAGGGATACACAGGCATAGGGAGGCCTTTGATTTAAAGTGCTCTCTGAATTCTGGAAGGTGGGCACCCCATTCTTGGACAGCACCAGGGTGCCCCCTCATTCTGGGAGTGGGGTATGCGATACAGCCATGGAGCTTGCTATCTCAGGCTCACCCCCACATCCCCCACCGATGCAAAGGACGCCCCTAGGGCTGACACAACATGATGGGAGATGCCCACAGCGTTCTCCTAAAGCCAAACCCTCCTACACACACCTTTCCCCCATGGTAGAATGAAACTATCCTAGGCTCAGACTGTCACCTCCATTTGTAGACTTCTAAAGCTCAGCCTGGAAGCAGAAGCACCCCGAAAGGCAGCTAACCCAGATCCCCAACTCCTCTTTGCCTTCTGCACCAGGGATAAGGATGTGGCTGAAGGTGGCAGTTCCATCGACGCCCTGCCTGTGACCTGACCAGGGGGCCCTTCTGCAGGGGAGCCATTCACTGGAGTCTCAGAGGCCCCACAGACTTGCGGCCTCCTTTCTCGCCACATCCATAACACACTTTAGATGCAGTGCCCGACAGGCCCGAGATAAAGAGGGAGGAGAATCGAATCAGTGTCCACTTTGGTCTACAAAACGTATCTGATTTGCCTGCCTGTGAATATTGATGACTTCATTCCCGGCGCAGTGCTGCAAAATGCCCAATATTCTTTCCTGACTGCCGGCCACGTAGGAGACATTAATTCATTTTTTCATTCAACAAACGTTTATCATGCACTTGCCATTGCTAACTGCGCAACTCAGGGGAGTGTCATTAAGACTGGCTTTTCCAACGTCTACTTCTTTTGTTCACATCCGTGTTTTCTGTTACATGTGTCATAATAGGACACGTTGCTGCTTGGGTAAAACCTATACTACATCGGAATCACAGCTTACACTGGGGTTAGTCTTTAAAGCTAACAACTGAGTCCCCCCGAAAATGCTCAAAACAAAACTGTTAGTGAACAGATGTATCATATCTCAATAGCCCAACAGGGCCAAGTTTTCCCAAGTGTGGTCGAGCTCCAGATGAAGTAGCCGGCTTGTATTGAGGGACTCTGACGTGTGAAGAGGATGAAACTTCAGTACTGGCG